>JABASI010007022.1:0-10213 GCA_019776505.1 Tomocerus nigrus
CTATGTCCATTGAGTCATTATCAAGGGTAGAGCATTTACTTATTCTAAGCAAAAAAGCAAAACTGAAAAGTTTATAATTTCATGTTTTATAGCTAAAAGATCATACTCCTCAACGTAGGAAAGGCAACGTATCGTTAGATGTTATTGTTATTACATAGGTACCTACTAACTACTTAATAAATAAGATTGCATTAACTTTAATACATGTGCACATTAAACGAGCGATGATTGTTCTATATAATGGAAATAAAAGTATTTGCTATGAAGATAATATGGTACCTACTAGTTTATTGTACATTGATTTGTGAAATATTTATCGTGAGGAACAAAACAACATGATATAGAAATTCATTAGCAATCGGAACATGAGTAATTAAATTAATTAAGGAACGGCAGGGACGATTATAATGTTCTCATTTTTAGAAAGGATCACTTGCAATCTCTATGTAAGTAATTATAATAAATTATATAATAATTATAATTATAATTTAATTTAGGCTTAGGTTTTCAAAAATTGTACACAGATGTTTCAAAAAGTATCAAAATGAAATGTTGACCTTTGCTATTATGTATTTACACTCATTTGATTTGTCATTTTAAATCGTACGCCCGTACTGTACCCACCCACACATTAAAAGAACTTTGGACGTTTAGCTATATGAAGAATCTATATAGTCAATATTTAATGCAAAAGGGTAGTAGACGTTGGATATTATTCCATCAAGTTGGACATTATTCCAGCCTAGTAAGTAGTTCCTGGTTGCATTCACTATTTGACTACTTAAACTGAAAATGCTTTTAGAAAAGCAAAAGTTTTCATTCTGGTTCAAAGAAGTTATTATTGTTACATGATCATGTTAGGTGATCACAGTTTGTTATAAACATATTTTGCGAATTAATCTGCAGGCATAATATTAGATGATAAAGAGTTGAGCAGTTAACACGTAGAAACCATAAAGTACAGAACTAGGAACATGATAACCATTCCAAATAAAACTTTGAACAGATCTGACCAATATAAACCAGGTAAATTGAATGAGCTGAAGTATGTGAAAAAGAATCGGATTAAAGTCATTCTCCCTGAAATTTGGTCATATGGGGGATATCTCATGCTGGATAATGTTTCAGTAATAAAAGAGTAATCTCGAATAACAACGCATTTCTTATTTGAAAATGCTTCGTAAGAGTATTTCCCGTGGTATCTTCCCATTCCACTGCTCCCAACGCCCTAAATTAAAAAAAATTATAGATGATTCATGAATACGGCTACACTTGTTGTGTGTATATAACAATTAGTTTATGATGCTAGATGCACTCACTCCAAATGGCAAACCAAACCAACTTCCTTGAAAAACGACATCATTGAAACAAACAGATCCAGCAGGACACCTCTCTGTAAAAAGATCGATGACTTTTTTGTCATGTGTAAAGACGTAAAGTGCTAAAGGTTTTCCTTTTCTGTGTAAAAAAACGCAAAATATTAATAATTATTTGTTTCTCCATTTATGCTGGTAGATTCCTTCCATGATAATTATATAGCAAAATTGACACCAAAATATTTTTCACCTTGCTGTGATCATTTCGAAAGCTTCTTTTGGAGATTCTGCATTCAAAACGGGTAAAAATGGCCCAAACAGCTCCTCTTCCATTAAACTGTCATTTTCAGTGACATCCACTAAAGATTAAAATGAAAATTGGTCCAAAAGTTCCATGAGAATTAAAGACCATTAATTTTCAACGATTTTTCACTAACCAATTACAGTTGGAGAAATATACAAGTCTGAATCATCCATCTCGCCCCCAATGGCAATATTTCCTTTAGATCTTGCCAGTAAATTTTTAAGTCTATTAAAATGTTGAATATTGACCATTCTTGCAAGATCCTTATTGCCTTTCCAGTTTTCACCATAGAATTCTAACAAGATTTCTTTAAATTCTTCAATTAATTGTTTCTCCACTTTTTTTGAGCAAATGATATGATCAGGCGCAATACAGATCATGCCGATGTTTTGACATTTTCCCCATATTATGCGTTTAGCTGCAAGTTTCATATTGGCCGTTTCGTCAATGTAAATTGGACTATAAAATCATAAAAAAGGATGAGTTTTCTAAAACAACAATTACCCAACCTAGTACAACATTATTTCTCACGATAATTAGAATTCTCTCAGGATTACTGTTGTCAACATTGAATATTACCTTTTCCCTCCCAGCTCTAACACGACTGGTGTGAGAGTTTCAGCTGCAGTTTTCATGACACTTAACCCAACTCTTGTTGAGCTTGTACACAAAATGAAATCAAACTTTTCTTTAAGAAGTTCTATGGATTCCTCTGCTCCGCCTTGGACAACTTTATAGCAGCTCTTAAAAACGATTGTTTTTAGTTAACAGATGCATCATTATTTTAATTATAATTATTCTATATAATTACCATTAACCAAATTATACTCTTATGAAAATAGTAATTTCTGAAATCATGTGTAAGCATAGGAAAAACAGTGATTTTCTTACATTATCCAAATAGTGCAACAAAAGTTGCTCCAATTTAGCAGATGAGCTTGCAGTTAGCTCAGATACTTTGAGTATAGCACAATTTCCAGCAGCAATAGCTCCAACCATAGGAATCAGAGACAGATAGAATGGATAGTTCCATGTGCTTATGATTAAAACAACTCCGTAAGGTTCATGTCTCACAAATGCTTCGTCATTTGGAGCCAGAGCATTGAATGGAGTTTTTTCTCGTTTCATCCACTTTGAAAGGCCACGGATAGCTTCCAAAACTTCCGCTTTAATCAGCATCAATTCGTTGAAAGCTAAGAATTAAATAATTCTAATTGATCACAATTCACAACAGTAAAAAACATGAAAATAAAATCAGCAACTTGCTTTTGAACATATCACTCCACAATAGATTAAATTGATTTATTGTCTTTGTCTAATCTCTAGCTTAATAATATTTACCTTCAAATTTTGGTTTTCTCAAATCCTTGTGCAATACCATACATATTTCTTCTTGGTGAGCATCTAGCATCAGAGATAGTGCTTGTAATTGCTTAATGCGAAAACTATACGGAAATGTTTTGCCCGTTAAGAATTCTAACCGCAGACCCGCGACAATCTATTGAAATTTAATTATCATGAATCATGAAAGAGATACAAATAGTTTGAATTCGAATAATGTGTGTGGATTCAGCACGGGCTAATAAAACGTACCTTGTCAAATTGAAAATCCATTTTGTGGGTATTTAAAAATATGTCACTTCACTTACAAACGTACTTAATTAGTAGTTAAACAGGTGTATTAAATTCAGTTCGTGAAAGAAGCTAGTAATAAAAATAAATTCTGTGGGTAATATAGTAATATGCCGATGCAATTGTGAATTCGCTTTTGATTTTAAACTATTAACATTGCAATTCTGATGCAGTTAACATCTTATCACATTAAAGGCTCCTACTAAACTAACGGAGAGTCAGATCTGTGGAAATCTAATAAAATGCTATTACTTCATTGTATATCTTAAGACTCGTTTTATTGAGGTACGGCAGTTGCCATGTATAGAGGCAGTAGAGAGGTACACTCTATTTGTACTCTAGAATGCCTATTTAGCTTCTTAACTATGTGTATGATCTGTATGCACTCTCCGTTACGGCAATCTCACACAGCTTCAATGGGTTTGTTTGCATACTGAGTAGCAGTGCTATTTAATTTTTGTTCTATTGTTGAACACATTTAGAAACGCCTTTCAAAGTATCAGAATCCACTGCTTAACTAAAATCGAACGAAGTAGACGTTTTACCAGCGTGATACTTACATATAAATATATTGAATGGATACTTTAATTATCTCAAGAAGAAGTATTATCCTAAAGAGGCACAGAATGAAAAGAGATAGATGATTGTGTATTGTGCAATGTGCAATTCATTCTTATGCTCAAAAGCTCAACTTACAAAGATACCTATATACCTGCTGGCATTTTTGCTTCACAGATCAACATAAGACTGCAAAAAGGATTGCATGTCTAAATAGGTAGTCAGGTAGGTATACAGACATCTTTTCATGAGAGATTCTTCCCATCTCACTCTGTACTGTGCGTCAGATACGATTTTTAGCATGTGGCCTTCATTTTCCCGAAACAAAGTCCCATCAATTCAAACTGGTATAGTAAATGTCCGCTACAATCTGCATTTTGCCATTCAATGCTAATGGCCATCCTAAAATAATGTATGCCCTGGTTTAAAATCTTGCACTGTATGTAATAGGAGATGCCTATAGACAAAAGGACAACAACTCTGCCTTACAAGGTGCCCTGATTGTAAGTAGGCATTATAAATACAGGGTTGGAAAACAGGTTGTTCCAGAATAATGTATGAAATACCAACTATATCTACCTACTTAAGTACCTTGAAAGTTAAAATCCCCTTTTGCCATTTGCATACAGGTTCCTAATTGATGAGATTTTTATTGTATTTAGCAACCCAAATACATAATTTCAGACAATTATTTTCTCTAGTTTTAATATACCTACGAACCTACGTATTACAGGCTTAATATTTAAAGTATGAGCCGTATTAACTATCTGTATGATAAATATCCATGTGATTTTGTACATTTTTCTATATTCATCTCTAAAACGCTTTTTTCACAATGGGCTAGTTAGCAATAGCAGATTAAAGATTTACAATTTATCGAATATTCCATTGACAGTCTGAATAACATTAAAAAGTGCACTTCGAGATTTGTAGGATCAATTATCAATTATATATTGCATAGTCACTGAACCAGTAGAGTAGGATCATAAAAATACAATAGCACAGAAAATCGAAACTTCTTGTGATGAATTGATACATCGATACCTGGTACCAGAGACGCGAAAGTGTAATCAAAAACAAATATTAAACAACATGCACTGGGTAAGTAGGTAATGCAATGTGACTGTCAAAAATAGGCTGTTTTTAAAGCTAATTTTTTAAGATTGGTCTGCGGTGCCGTAAGGAAAAGTCAATTCGACAAGATAAAACATTATTTACATTGCTAGTAATAATGTTAGCTATGCTCCTTCACCAATTTTATTAGTCATGATAAAATCTACTTGCTATTATGATAATGTTATGATAATGTTTTGCATTACAAATGAATAATGCGATATAGCTGTAGTTGTGCTGTACTACTATGTGAATATGTAAAGCCGGCACATAACATTAGGCTTAAGACTGCCTAACTGCCTTGAGTTTGTTAGCTAGGGTCATTTTAGTAGGTAAATCGCTGAACCTGAGAGAATAGACTCTATATTTAAAATTCGTAGGATTAGCAAAACAAGTTGGACGTGCTGCTGATTTTAATTAACAATATTATTAGCACGTAAGGTAGTTCCTATTCTGTAATTTGTGAATTAGCAAAGCTAACATTTCATCCTACTGATAAATAGACCATTAGGTATATGCACTCATAAATATACTCTTTAATTAAAAATACATAGAAGAACTACTAGTTAGCTACTGCTTTCGTATTCGACATTTTGGTGAGTTACAGGGTTTCGCGTTTGTAGCAATGGGTTTGTATTAAAAAGTACACAGTTCGATAAATAACACACGAAACCCCACGTAATATTTGCAGATTCCACGTAGGCTTACTGGTTAAAGTAATTTTAGGTAAAATATTTTTGTCCCGAGAGTAAGTGAGAAGAGATTGTAGGGCATGTCATGAATCATGATATTGGTAGCCTTTATTGTTATTCAGGTGTCCCTTTTGATGCTTTATTTTACGCTTATACTTCCTGTTCGATTTTTGCAGCTTGATTCTACTAAATTCTACCATAATATACCAAAATATACGTTAACATTTGTAATACGTGAAACAAATAAAACCCACGAATTTATAATATTTCCCTGATTTTCACAATTATAATAATGGGCTAGAACAAAGCAAATTATATTTGCCAGTCAGTCTCCAATAAATACTAGTGCAAATTGCTGAAGCATGGCATGTCAGCGTTACTTATTGTTATAGGCACATATAGGTGCATAAACCAGCATTTAATCATGTCATGCATACTTATAACTAAAAATTCCTATCCCATAAGTACGTAAAATAGTATAATATAACACATTATTACATCTATTATTAACGTTTATGTTCTAGCAGCTTTGTAATTTGTAATTCTCGTTTTGCATGCGTATGTAGAGTATCAACACTTTATGCATTTCTAATGGAAAAATGTCAATTTTATTCATAATTTTTACTTAAAACAACCCAAAAGTGCACTATTATTTGTACGTAAACGTAATGTTAATTAATGAATAGAGGTAAACATCTACTTGATCCTACTTTATTACTACCTATTTACTAACGTGAAATGCAACAATATGTGACGCTATTAATATTATTAACATAATAGCAAATTGAGCTTAGGTTCAGCTTCAAATCTGCCTGTCACTTTATAAGTATTAGATGGGAAAATATTAAAATTATAGCACAAAGAAGTAGATAATGTTTATGTATATATTCCTTTGCTAATAAAAGTAGCTAAGCTTAACGTAAACACATTTTGCTTATGGGTGCTCATGTAAAGAATGTAAAAACTATCTGTTGCATCTAGAATGCAACTATAATGATACATCTATCTGTAAAGCATGTATGCTTGAAACTGTAAATATCACTTTTCGTGCACGTTTTCGTTATGTTATAACTATTAAGTATGCAAGGTAGTATTATTCTGAGAACTATCTGTATTGATATTATCAAACTCTTGTATATAAGTGTTATAAGTATATAATAGTTGTTAGCAATAAATCTGTTCAGTTGTTTTCAAATTGTAGCTTTGGCATAGGTTTTACGGTTGAACATTGTCCTTGTATTATTTCAGGAAACATACTTACCTAAAATCACTGAAGTAGGCTGCTGCTGTGTGGCTAATCACATTAATTCATTAACCGTACTATATTATTAGCAGAGAATAGAGAAGGATTTTAAACAAACATCATCACTAGCAAGCTTATAGGTCCTTGTTATATCATTCTGTTATATAAGCACATAATTTTCAGTTGCTAATTCTTGTACTATCAGGGGCAGCTATTTTAGTAAACGAATAACAGAAATAATAACGTAGGTACCTATGTAATTACAGGTATGCTTAGGTAGGTACCTACCCACCAAATCCAATATTAAAACAGGAATTGATGAAAAATTACTTGAAAATTAAATAACTGACAAGCATTCCCAGTAAGAACATTAAAATGTGAGACAATCTAAAAAAGGACATATTAAACTTTTGGAAATGTTTAAATAAAAAATATGTGACCCCCACTTTAAATTCCAGGTGTACATAAGGTGGGTAGCGAAGAGTATTCAATGTCTCCGTAATCCAGGAAAAGTCTCTTATGAGAACGGACTTTTTATGTGAGAAACAATCAAAGCTTCCTTTTCCAATATATTTGCCCATGCCACTTGTTCCGACACCACCGAATTCTAAACCTGGCACTAGAAGATAAAAATTAAAAATTAAAATATTTAAACATTTGATGAATGGAAAATTATAACCCTTTTGTTTATACTATTCAAATAAACGTGATCTTAGCAATTAGATTTATTTCCATACTTGCGAATTGCATCACGACATCATTGACGCACATGCTACCACTGGTTGATTTTTCGGTAAATAAATCGATAACTTTGCGCTTTTTCGCAAACACATATAATGCCAATGGTTTTCCCGGTCTAAAAATGGGAATTACCCAATTACATTTTCATAACCGGTTTGATAAAGTTTATAATAATGACAGCCTTTCGGACATATGTAGGTTCGTGAATACAGACCTTGATTGAATGAATTCAAAAGCTTCTTCTGGAGTCTCAACGGTTATAAATGGCAAAATCGGTCCGAAAATTTCCTCTTGCATACAGGCATCCTTTTCATTTACATTTACTATGTAAATGATAAATTATCAACTAAAATATTATTTAATATCAATCTTAGTTTAGTTCTACTATTACATAGTAAACTGACCAATAAAGGTCGGTGGAATCCACAAATCGTTTTCATCACATTGTCCTCCAGCAACAATATTTCCCTTCGTTCCATCAAGTATCGTTTGCAATCTACGGAAGTGCCTAATATTCACAATTCTGGACAAGCTAGGGCTAGACTTCAGCTCACTCCCGTAAAGCTCACATAAATACTTATTCGCCAAACTAAGAAACTGATTTTCAATTCTCTTTGTACACAGAATGTAATCCGGCGCTATGCAAGTTTCTCCAGCGTTAATAAACTTGCCCCACATAATTCTTCTTACTGATGTTTCCAAATCCGCACTCTCGTCAATATACACAGGACTGGAAAGGAAATTGTCATTAACATAAAATGTCTTGTGTTTAGGTTAAGGTTATATTCTTTATGTCACATTTGAAAATATCTATCATATATTGTATTCAAAGAAACATGAAAAAACATGATTATACCTTTTTCCTCCAAGTTCCAAGGTAATGGGCGTCAAATTTTTTACAGAGGCACTCATTACTATTTTCCCTACTTGCGTGGAGCAGGTTGCAAAGATGAAATCAAAATGTTCATTCAAAAGTAGTGTTGTTTCGTGAACACCTCCTTCTATTACACGAAAACAAGCCTGAAAGATAAAAATATGTACAACATTAATAGGTAATCCGTTTGTGTTTATCTGACTATTATACCACCTTGCTCCCCACATAGGCATATCTTTTTTATCCTCAGTGCATGCAATATTATAGTGACTAAACTACATTACGTAATAATCACGAAATGCGCAATTTTTAAGAAAGAATTGGCATCAACATCGTCAAAATTCAATGATGGAAAATGGAAACTCCTGGTCTTTGCCGGAAAGAATTTCTAATGTTTAGAATATAGAAAACTGATTTCTACATCAAAATGATGTGTTACTACTATTCCTGCCTTTCTGAGAATATTATGCCCATACCACACTGTCCACATAAAATACTAGTATTATTTACCCATTTTGGAGTTAGGAACAAATGATTGAACAAACCGAAAAAGTCATCAAGCAAGAGCAAGAGGAATAAACAGTAATTAAAATCACATTAAGTTACATAATATCAAGAATCAAGGACAATGTATCATAAGTATTATAAAATGTTACGATTGTAAGATATGACAATAAGAGTATTGATTTATGAGATTTAATTATCAGAAGATCCACAAAAGTGTCATTGATCAATTTGACAGCACTAAGAGAAGGGTACTTGAGATAGTAATTTAATTTGCATGTTTAAAGATAGGAAAGTATGTACAGATTTTCTCATAATTGTTGTCTAAATCTTGTGTAACGCTGAATTACCTCGCCATACTGTTGATGCATGCACATTGCACATGCACTCCGTATTACACATTCTAATGATAATATAATATGTACATGTTTTAATAGTTAGTTAATTACAGCTATTAATTATGTACCATCACGTGAGCATACTTTTTTCCTGAATCACTTACTGTATCCAAATAACGTGGAATAAGTTCCGAAAGAATTGCAGCGGAGCACGGACATATTTCTGATGGTTTAATCACAGCACAATTACCGGCAGCGATGGCCCCTACCAACGGACGCAATGTTAAAACCATTGGATAATTCCATGCTCCAATAATTAATGCAACACCAAAAGGTTCGCTTTTCATGAAAGCTGTGTCAAAAGGCACGAGAGCATTGAATGCATTGAATTTTGGTTTAATCCAGGTTTTCAGGTCTTTTATTGCTCCATTTACTTCTATTTTGACAGATAGGGTGTCATACATTTGAGCTGTGAAAACAATAATATTAATAATTACTATTTGATTGTACATATTTATATGGTAGGTATTCATATAAAAATATTTCTTACATTCGAAATTCGGCCTCTTTAGGTCTTTCTGCAAAGCATTTACAATTTCAGCTTCATGCGTTTCCAGCATTTGCAAGAGTTTTCGCAACTGCTCAATTCGGAAAGCGTATGGCAGTGTCTTTCCAGTTTTAAATGTCGTTCGTAAGCTTTCTACTATCTGTGGGAACAAATGAAGCATGACAAGTGTAAACTGTTATTTTGGATTGATTAATACCAGATTCATAGAATGACAAATTATTTTCAAATTAATGACCGAATTTCAACGGTGAACCTCAGATCTCCATGTTTCACTGACAGTTCCGTGAAGAATTAATTTCTCATTTTAATATTGTAAAATTCATGCTATTT
>JABASI010007023.1:0-10212 GCA_019776505.1 Tomocerus nigrus
GTTACCAGATGTGTGTGCGGATCCTTGTGGCTGTAACAACAAAAAGAAAACCAAATGAGTCAATAGGGAGTTGTTTACACTCAAGTTTCTCAAAAGTGAAAAGTGACGTCACTATATAAATTAGAAATGCTCTAGAGACGGAAACATCCTATTTATAAATCATAAAAGTAATAAACAGAAATGATAAATCGTATAAAGTTGATAAACTTTTCGCTGCGCAAACTGGCTATACTGGCTAATAGGAAGAATAAAAATGATGATAAGGATGAGGAAATGAAAATAGTACGTTGATGTGTATGATGCGCGGGAGTCGATGAATTGTGTCCACTCCGCCCTCTATGCCGATGCCCAGTAATTTCTTTGTCTTCGCCACGCGTATCTTGAAGCAGTTCGGGTCCTCCTATTCAAACATTTAACTTTAATTAACTTTGGTGTTATGCTAATGGTTTTGTGTAGTAAGGAGTGGAAATTACCATTTTCTATCGAAAATGTAAAATGAAAAATGGTTCAATAAAATTAAATGTTGAACTGAACTGAAGTTAGAAAATTGTTTGACTATCCTACCCACGGTGTCTCAAATCACCATAGTACAAGGTGCCTACATAAGGATTTTTACTCAACTTTCTGCACGGAATTTAGAATGCATTGAGAATCCCTATGCAGGTCCAGGGTGGCATGTGTTTTTAGAGATGTCCAAGATAAGTTAGCGTTAAAATTAGAAGGAATAAGAAGGGGTGGATGACCTTTGGGTAGAAGAGGTCAGAGGACTCGTACTCGATGGAGTTGACCTTGCTGACGGGCTCTTCGATGTACTCCTCGCTCACCTGCTTGAAATCAGAATAGCGGAGTAAGAATGAGAGTGACGTCACGAGATAGTTGCGTACCTTGTAGATGAGTTTGTCGAAGGCCTTCAGGTCGTTGGGTCTGACGATCTCGCGCACTTCCGTGAGCAACGTGATCTTGTCGTGTGTGTTCAGCAGTTCCAGCAAGATGCGCACGAAGGTGGCGATGGGCAGGAAGCCTTGTTGGTACTCCACGCGGTAAAACGTGAAGCGCGAGTGCTCGCTCTTCGTCAGCAACGTACGCGCCTTCTCCTCAATCATCGTGTCACTAAATATCAACAACAATGCTACTACCTCATTCATAAACACACCAAGGAGCGTCAACTCTTTCATGCATTTCGATTTCTCGCAAATGTTCAAAATGGAACAGCCCATGTTAAAAATAATTATTCAAAAACGACTGTAATGGACCCTCCTAGTACTCCACGCCATGATGAGACGATAGCATAAGAACTACAGTCTCCTTGGGCAGGGCAGGATCAATAATGGCCTTTCAAAAAGACCGTCTTAGAAATAGCCGTCGCTCTTGTACGAGAAAACAAAATGGAACGGATATCAGTGGACACTCCTTGGTGTGAAATAAGCTTTATTGGCATTTTACCTGTTATTCTTTTCGTACAGCTCGTCGTCAGGTTTGATGCACGACAAATCCGCCGGGATCTTCCCAATGTACCTAAAAGTAAAAAATAGACACAATGATAAAATAAATAACTACAATTAAATCCCCGTTGTCTAGTTACGAAGCCCCGTGACTAGTAGAATTAAATTGGCTTACTTGACCGTCATTGTCATTTTGCGAGTTGTTTTGAGTATCTGGACGGCCTTGTCGTGAGTGATGGACGTGAAGGAATATTTATTCACACTCTGAAGCTCGTCCCCCAACTGTCAACACCGCACACAGAATAATCACTCAATAGCCACTGCTCAATCATAATCTGCTATTTCTCCAGATGTTTTCAGTTTCCATGGTCACGCTTCCCTTGGGATAAGGCGACGATGTTTTCCTGAAAATTTTCCACAATTTTCAGGAAGATGACGTCGTCAGTCATCACCTTATCCCAGAGTGAGCGTGGGCATGGAAACTGAAAGTATTTTGGTATTGGCAGTGTTACTTGTAGTCCTGCGAATGCGGCGACGCTGTTGGAGTCGACTCCGGTGACGTAGATGCCCAGTCCGTACTCTGACCCTCCTCTGATCATCAGCCCCAAATTCTGACCTATCAAATGACAACGTAGTCTAAGAATTTCTACTCACTAACACATTACCAAATCCATTCTTTTCATCCTCCATACACCGAGAAACAAAAGCACTTAACAGATCACAGTACAACCACCTTGGGTCATCTATTGCATTCGTTTAAGTTGTTAATGCTAACCTGGGTTGATTTCCAAGTTGATGATTCTTGAAACTGCCCTGGCCAGTTCCGTGGGGGTGGGAGGGGGGACCTAGACAATCATTTCATATTATCAATCAATGATATTATGTCTCCAGTCAAGATTCCTGGAGACAGGTTATCCGCTGAGTAAGTTTTTCCAATAAAACCTTTTCTTCACTCTCTTGTGCATTTGGGACAAGATTTGGGTCCAGAGAAGGCGTTTCTAGGACGATGATGGTCTTGTGAACTACAGGTGAAGAAAAGCGAGTGTTTGCTCCAGGATAAGCCACGGGACGGGACTAGGAAAGACTAGGGACGAGCTGTGGGGACTAGCACGGGACTGTCCCTTAGTTTCTCGTTTTACACCAGCAAACACTCGTTTTCCTCACCTGCGGGTTCTACAAACAACAATTTCATGGATTTAGAAAAGCCTTGGGTCCAGGGCGAAAAAAGAGTTTTATTGGAAAAAGTTGAGGAGAAGGCCTACATCTAGAAAGATAATTAATTAGATATAAAGTAATTATGAAGACAGGTGGGTTTACGTTTTGTCCGTATTTGTCGGTCCATGTGTAGAACTCGCCACGGAAGTCGGTGCGCGGGGAGTTTGTTTTGATGAGGAGAGTGAGACTCTCGGACGTCTTGAGGACCTGTTCAGATTTTCACAAGCTCAGTTAACTCACTCAAAACACTAAAAACTGCCTTTCTAGTCTTTCAAAGTACCCGCAAAGCCTCAGAGTGAGAGATGCCACTAAACAAAGACAAACAATCCACAAGTCATTCAGCCATCTTATTCCTAATTAAAATACTCAACAAATATCTGAAAGAGAAAGAGGGATGACCTGAAGTCCACAGCGTTCGCCTCGATAATTTCGTCACCCGACTTCAGTCCGAACCTAAATTAACAATTTTTTTTAGAGAATTCCATTATTGGCATTGGAAATCAAAAAATAAATTTTGAGTGTTTCAATTTTAAAAAAGTTTTCATAGTCACGACGTCACCGTTACTGCATATTTTTACTTAGTTTCAATTTTAAAAAAGTTTTCATAGTCACGACATCACCGTTACTGCATATTTTTACTTATACGTTCAAAATGGCGATAATGTGCCCTTCCTTGCTAACTATCATTATGGCATGGCGAAGCCTTGTTCGTCGTTTCAAAATGAAGCAATTCCATTCTTAAAAGCCTATTTCAAAATAAACAGCTTTACGAATTTCGCAGCAGAAATGTCGTTTGTGTAAAGAAACGAGTTAACACGCATAAGAGCGAAGTAGCGAAGAAGGAAAAACGTTTGACGTTAGGACAAGGGAACTGTTGGTAATCTAATGTAGCGCACACGTTAAAAAGTGTAACGATTTTAGTTGTTGAAGAAAGAATTAAGAAATCACGTGATGGAATTGAATGTATACCTGTCCGCAATGGATCCTTGCTGTAAATGCCAAAATAAAAATGAATTAGAATTCATTAGCAACGTATAATATCAAATAAATTAATAAATCCTTTTGGAACATCAGCAGGGGTCAATAGAGGCTTTGCGAACAAAATGCACGAATATTTATAAAGAACGTTTTTGACCTGAACGGACATTTCCTGCTGAGCTATTTAACCAGAACCGTCCCTTATAAATATTCGTGCATTTTGTTGACACAGCGTACGTGTTGAATTCTATTGGACTCTCCTGGTGAGAGAACGGAGAGAGAACACCAAGGAAACTCCCAGCCTACGCTGCGCTCCTTGGGTTACTTGGGCACTTGGGCCTGAAAAAGGAAAGCTGCATTGCTTCGCCAAGGAATTTACAGAAATGTTTTGGTTTCGTTTCATTTTGATAAACTGTAATAGGCACGTTTACAAGTAACCAGCAAATAAGCGCATGTTGGCGACGACGAATGATTTATGTGCCCAGGAAAAGGAATCTGAAATTCTCAGCTTTCGAAAATCTTTCAATTGCACTATTTTCAGTTTTGCAATTTTTAACGGGCCGGCATTATTTTTCATTTTTTTAAAAACATTTGGTATTTTTTGTGACCAGGTTGGAGGAGGGGAGGAGTAATTATGAATGTAATTAGGAGATGATGACTCACTTCCACTCTCCAGATGTAGACGGGACACCCTGCACAAAGAAGAAATGAAATGAAGGAATTAAAATGAATGTGAGGTAATGAAAGAATGACGTCATAGAGTAATTACCGACGTCGATGCCTCCTTTGATGTTAAATCCAAAACTGCCGTTACTTTCTTTTCGCAATTCGACAAATTTCTCTAAACTTTTTTGACTCATGTTGACGAATTTGGAGCAACTGTTTCTCTCATTTCCTCATCGATCCGATTATCGATCCATCCGCCGACTATTCCAACCACCACCAACCAACACGCACTCCATCCAATCCAACATTATGCCGTGTTATAAAAATAATAATATGATTTATGCAGAGAATATTATGCAGAGAAATGAAGTGAGTCGTGATTTAAATGTCTTTTATTATTGGGAATTATTCGAGCAACAATTCAGTAGAACATTTAGATAAAGAATATGCACACGCGCGAAAAGAAGTTCAGTAAAAAATAAATTTTGTTTGTTATGCGTGACTTGATTTCATGGATAAGCGTAGTCAATTCAATCGGCTAAACAGGAAAGCAGCTAACAATTATTATTTAGTTTTATTGTAGTCTAAGTGAGTGAGTATTTAGGCCATTTCCCCTCCCCCGCTCCCACCTTCACCCCCACTCCACTCAGTCGCCCCCCAGTGACAGGGCCTGTCAACCAACAACATTTATTTATTATTCATTCACATTATAATAGTCATTGCTAATATTCTTTATTATTTGTATTCGTAATATTGACCTGCACGATTCTGGGGTCCGCCTTGCTTCCCTCCCGAAACTCGTCGAGAGTCAATCGATTGTCATTATTTTTGTCCATTTGGTTGAAGATCTTGTCGACTCTCTTCTGCGGAGTGTTCTCGTCCTCCGCCACCGGCTGCTGCCCCTACTCACCAAAGATTCATACATTACTATTTACTCATTAATATAATTACATAATATCATATCATTGATTTGATTGTTAACTTACGACCATCTGGAGGAAGAGAGAAATAGAAAGAGAGCGGATTAGTGAAAGTAAATAAAAGAATTGTTAAAAATGTTTTTGAGTTAGGGCGGACCTGGTAAATGGCTTCTACGATGTTGTACATTTCGTCACGTGTGATGAAGCCGTCGTTGTCAACGTCATACAGTCGAAAAGCCCCTGCAACAAGGAAAGAGAACAAAGAGTCGCAAAAGTCACGTGACAGCACAAGGCGAGGAAGGAACAAAACTCACAGTGCAGCTTTTCGTCCAGATTCCCCCGGGACGTAATGGACAAGGCTCGGATGAACTCCTCGAATTCGATCGATCCGTCCTTAACATTTTCAATTTTTATTAATAATTATCAATTAATTATTAATTATTAATTATTATTATTTTTTAATTACGTTGTTTTCGTCAAAGACGCGAAAGACGAGCGACGCAAATTTGGATGGGTCTCCGTTCGGGAAAAATTGTTTGTAGATCTTGATGAAACCCTGGAAGAGAATGAAATAGTCAATAAAACGATGAAATGACAATATTAATTTAATATTGGAAAGTTTAAGGACCTGTTCGGTGAGGAGCCCATTGGGACAGTCTTTCAAGAAGCCCTTGTGCCTGCCAAATTCAAAAAATATTTTACATGCAAGCCATACCATTAAAATATTCAATTATTATTATTTTATTATTGACCATTATTATTATTATTATTGACCATTATTATTGATTATTTAATTACCATTGACGAATTTCTTTCTCCGTGACTGCAAAAACAAGAAAATAATTGATTAATATTATTACCTTAAATTAAGGGTGCAGTTGGGGAAAATGAGTTAAGGGTGCAGTTACTGATAATGTTAATAAGGATAGGATTTAGTAATTGTGATAAATGAGTGAATATTTTACAGTAAGTGTCACTGATGAGGATGTCGACAGTCTCTTTCTTTAGTTTGGAATTCTTCTTCCCCATTTTGCGTCGGTTGGACTTGACTTGGCAATGGTCGTCTCTTGTCTCTCTGAAGATGGAGACTGACTAGAGCGACTGCGTTCATTGCTACCCGACTTTTCCAGTCGCTGCCTCGTCGCCAGGCAACCACCAAACAAATGCCAAATACATTCCTCCGCTTATTCCTGTTCCCATACTCCTACAGTATACTCTGGACTATTCTATTGTGTGTTAGTGTTCCTTGTGCCCTACTTGTGCGCAGCTAGCTGCCTCCTTCTCCGCCAAGGTCATTTACCCGGCCAACTATCTACCCTACATCTCCACCAAAACAAAAACAAATCCAGCTACCCTACTTTCCTGCCACTGCTCCTTCTATTCTTTTATTTAGACTATTCCATTTAACATTATTTTATGATATTAAGAATGACATTATGCGGCAAATGAGTTTGACACGTGATTGATATTATTTATTTAACGTAAGAGTAAGAATAAAAGATAATTTAATAAAAGAATAATTATTGCAGGCTCGTCACGATCTTCTTCTTGTTTAACAGCAACTGAAATATTTAATAAATATTTAATTAATATTGAATATAATATAATGGTAGTATATTTAATATTATTTAGCTGTACTTCGTAGAAGGGGTTAGTTGAGATGGAGGCGGTCAGGCTGAGTATCCAGTCGTTTCTTTCCTGCACGGTCGCTGCGCTCATTCGGTAGACGCTGTGCTTCCCTTCCACCACGCGACCGTCGCTGTCCGTCTTGCACGCTTTTATGACTGAAATTCATTTCAATGAATATAAAACAAATTCACTGGAGCGCATCCTTAACTTACTATTATTTATATACACTTATTTTATTTCCATTTAATTTACATATATTCAATGTATCCATAGATACTCAGACAACGAGTCGAATTTTAAATAATGTTGTTACCTTCAGAGCCGATGGCGAATATCTCGAAGCAGTTGACTTTGCTCTGACTCGTGGACTCGCGTACGCCGACGTTTTCTAAGGGGATGATCCTAAAAAAACATTAAGACCATTAAAATTAACTTTAATTAACTTTAATTGAGTTTATTTAGTTGAGTTGATTACCCGCGGGGTTCTTTGTCAGTGGTGAACTCGAAGTAGTAGAGGCAGTTGTCGTTGAGGATGAACCAGCGGCGTTTCCAGGTTTTGTAGCGTCCGCCCTGTTTCCACAGCCAGCCCTCTTTGTCGGGGTTGAAGAACGTGTGCATGAGGTCGTTGCCGTCGTCTTCCGGGATCTTGAACGGCTCTGACTGGATTGATTCGTACAGTGACGTCAGCAGGTCACGTGGCAGGTCCCCACCTGTAATTCAAATTGTCATTTAATTAAATAAATATCAATAATGAAATAATAATAATTAATAGCAAATGGGGTACCGTTGTTGATGCCCCGGTTCATTCCGATGAACTGCTCCACGGTGGGTTTTTCTTTCACGGACGGATTGTGGAGCGAAGTGTTGAGCATTATGATTGCGAAGCTCAGCACGTAGCACGTGTCCGTCGTCGTGAAAATGTCCGGATTAAGGGTGCAGTATCTCTAAACATTTTCATTTCATTTAAAAATTAAAAATATTTATTTATTTCAGAACTGGACGAAACTTCAAATCGACTTTTTCCAAAAGTGCCACCGAACGGACTTTAGGGAGACACATGGAGTGGAAACTCCTTGGCAACAAGTTCAAGTCAAAAGTATTTTTTGAGGTAATTAAAATAAAGTAAAGCGAACCTGCGCGAAGCACTCCATCATTCGGTCAATTTTCTGCGCCTCCCCGGGCAAGCGAAAGCTCCACAGGAACTGCCTCAGTGCCTGCATTGACCAAGTCACGTGATTCGAAATAAACGAAAACTGAAATAAAAGAATGGAATAAAAAGAATGAATTAAAAGTAAATGATACCTGTACGAGGATGAGATCTGTAAAGTCGTGGAGAGAGACGAAGGATTTGAGGACAGCCTCATTGAAGTCGTTCTTCTCTCCCAAATAGTCCCCGATCGCCGTCTGAACATACAAATCATTTATTTTAATATTTTATTTAATTAGTAACTAATTAATTTGACATTTAAGATCATTAAGACTGACCTTGTTCAGTCCCTCCCCGCGGTACAAAAACTGCAAGAAATAATTTATTGACCAATTAGAACGCAACAAGATATTTATTGTAGAAACTGCGGCCAAGGTAACGGATACTCAGGTGAGGGAAGTTAAAAATTTTGTCTCTCATTTGAGGCAAGTCAGAACACTCCCATCGTAGCATTCCTTTCCCGTGTAAAATTTTCTACAATTCTCATCCGAGTATACAAAATCCCCGTTGCCTAGTTACGAAGCCCTTGAACTGTAGCTAACGATTTAATAAATATGTGAAAAGGAAGTGGAACTAGAAATGTTGAAATGTGGGTAACCTGGGAGACGTCGGAGGTAGTCATGGAGAGGAGTCCGTTGAGGACGAGGAACTCGATCCCCTTTTTGGGGTCCATGTTAAACTTTTTGCAGCCGAGGCTCATGAGTTTGTTGAGGTTCTCCTGTTTGTTGTCATTGTCACTGTTGACACTCACGTTGTCCGTCTCCCCTGTCGTCGCCAGCTGCAAGAAATTTTTTTCATTTTCATCCCATTGCTAATTAATTATTTTAAAGTAATGAATTTTAAGGGTGAATGAATTACCGGGATGAGAATCTTCCTCTCCATTTCTTTGCTCACATTGTCGATCTCCGCCTGCAGTTGCTCAATCTCCTACAAAGTTCAATTCATTAACATTTAACAAATGAATTGTGACTGATAGTCATGAGAATGAAATCTGTCCACTGTCCCTATCTACTATCTAATATCATCACATTCTGCAATTGGACAACAGGTAACGAAAAGCGAGTCTTTGCTGGTGTAATACGAAAGGACACTCTCGCGCTAGTGGACATTTGAAAGGAGATTTTTCCTGTCCCGTAGCTTTTCCGCGGGACCAAACACTCGTTTTTCGTCCCCTGCTATTAAATGATGGTCGTAGAAGCGCCTTTTGGTGCTGGTAGCGGCGAATTTCGTTAGGATAAGAATGAATGTACCTTGAGCAACTCGCTTTTTCTTTTGCGGATCTCGGACAGCAACTTCTGCTCCTCCTCAGTCAAATCTGAAAATAGAAAAACATGTTTTGAATTTTGAAGTTAAGGATGAGAATATTTGTAAATAGAAAAGAGTGGCGAGTAGCCCCTAAGGTAAAATTACAGGAGAGCAGTGTTTCCTGTTCGCGGTCGAAATAGTCGTCGACGCACGTCTCGAGCAGTTGCATTTCGAAATATCACAAATTCATAAGTTCACAGTTTTCTATCACTTGAAAATTGAAATTGAAAATTGTCGGGTGGAAAAGAGTTTAGAGTGGCGGAGGTTTATTTGGGAAAGAAAAGACAGTGACATGGTTCACTCTCGCTCGTTCCTAGGCAACTCGGGCAAACAGACACGCAGGAAGTAGGGAATGAGGAACTGGAATGAATGGGCCATACCTACCCACGTACTTCGTACACGCATAGAGCAGCCTAATCGCATAGAGTGCGACTAGTGCGAGTAAGTAGGGGAAGTGCAGCTGCTGCGACCAGAGGAAGTGCCCAACATCTGTCAAACCTTTTGTTATCATTTTTCTATTCTCTTCTTCTTTTCACTATTCAACTATAATATTACATACGATCCTATTAAATCTAATTCTATACTATTCTATTTATAATAATATTTATATGGGACTACAGGGTGGGCCAGAAACATCTCACCTGAAATTTGTTGGACCCCCTTGTACATATGCACAGGGTTGCGGTGGACGAAATAGATTGGTTGGATAAAATGGGACAAAAATGGTTTTAGCCACCAGAATTTTATCCAGGTGGATAGTGGATTGATGGATAAAATACATAAGTAACGTGAAATTGGTAGCACATTTAGTTTATAAATTGGAATAAATCTGTCATTTAAACTTGACTTT
>JABASI010007024.1:0-10212 GCA_019776505.1 Tomocerus nigrus
CAAGTAAGCGTAGGCTACAAGTGTAGTCGATATCTCGAGCTTGTTATTGTGTGCTAGCGTAGTTACAGTCTTGAAGCTTACAACGGAATTGGCTGTAACAATAACTATCCACTTTCCATTTACTTGTGGCATTAATACTTTTCATTAAATACATATCATAAATGTAGTATTATAGTTTTCAATGTACCAACTTTGGGTATAGTATAAAGTTGTATAGATGTAGTCCTTTCCTTATATATTAAACGCACTAGATTCATAAAATCATGAATGGATGCTGTAACAAATGTGAGCGTAGGAGGATATAGGATTTTGGGTATGCGGAAATAAAGCAGCTGTGTTTTATGTGTCCTCAGAGGAATAAATGTTAGAAATTGATAAGAATGCCTGCATTGTATTGCATTCAATTGAGATTCATGGGAAAAGACATTAAAGACAACCCAAAGCATCCCATCACATGCTCCCTCGTAAAAACTCTGCTAAAGTACTAATAAAACACAGCTATTGTATCCAAAATCCAATAGACGGTATTATAAATAAATATACATATGCATACAGCTCACTATACTTCTAGTATACTTTACGTAGTACTTATCTACGCGTAGTATAATATAAAGTATTCTTTCTACTTTTCCTTTAAAAAGACGCTATTTTATGTAGAAATATTCAGTAGCTACCCAAACAAGATTTAAAAGTTTAAAGGAAACTATTATATTACAAAGACTAACCAAGTAAAGACTATGTCGCTCCTCGCAGTGTCTCTCGAATAATGGCAAGTTTTTAGGGTGGTCGTCACGAATAACATTTTCAAAAGCTTCAGAAAGGAAGTCTTGAGACGCTATATCCCCTTTAACAAGTATACTCGAAACCCATCTCAAGTATCACAAAATGCAACAACTTTTCATATAATAATAAGCAATAGGTACCCAATACCCTTAACTTCGCACAAAAATTATTGGAGTTTCTCGAGGGTGTTCACTAAGGAATAGAATTTCGATCGCGGATTTGGAATAAAGACTGAGATTTTAAATAATAAACGAAGGAAGTTTCCTCTTCTCATTGATCTGGTAACAGTCAACAGCATTTATTTTATAATGCTTTCTATAATAAAGTTAAAAGAAAATACTTTTCTTTTAACCGATTTTAGCAGAAGCTTCTTCAAAAACATTGTAGTCATTTTAAAATCATAGGTTACGTAGCTGTACTTTATTTGAGGTCACGAAAATTGATAGCTAATCCAGAGTCGACTTTTAGTCGCCAATACCAAAAAATGGGAAGGGTCATATAACTAGCTCTCAATGGGGTATCATTCATTTAGTATAGGTAAAAATTTTTCTTGTCAAACTTTGAGTATAGGAAATGCATTTAGAAAAAATCTTGGATACAAATCTAAATTGCCATTGCAAAAATTTAGTTTTTTGTGATTGGAACTCCTTTCGTTGTAAAATCTTGGATTTAAATCTAAATTGCCATTGCAAAAATTTAGTTTTTTGTGATTGGAACTCCTTTCGTTGTAAACGTGCCCAAAACATTTGCGAGCACTAGTTCTTCCTTTAAGGCAAGTCGATAAGTTGTTGGTGATACAATTATTTCGCGAAATTAAGATAGCTATTATAAGTGAGGACATGACGTGAAGGACAAAGTGGGAGTGTTGTCGATTCTAGATTACAGATTTTTAAGAATCATGAATGATTTTTACGATTGAAAGTATAAAAAGGTGCACACCCCACTCAATTGTGGGCTTGTCTTTGAAAGTCAGAAAAAGAACTTGAAGTTGTATTAATGAGGATCTAATGGGGATAGATTACAATTGCCCATGCAAGTAGTCCATTATAGTATTGTTTAACGGGCATCCTATACAAATGGCTATTATATATCCAGTAGCTCTTAAGACCTGGAGATTAAAACTTCTTTTAAGTGATTTTATTTGGATTAGTTACAATCTAACATGTCTAATTGGCCTTAGTAAAATAATCCTATATTCTTGTAGAATGTACTTAGGTATCAGCGCTAGAAAATCCAATTACAAGTATAATCACTTATGCTGAGAGTGTCTTTTGCATAAAGATGAAGCATAGGGTGATGCAATAGCTCAGTAAAACTTTATTATTCTATCTGGACAAAAGTTATGAGTTGCAACAATAACCTAAGTGAGTAATGATGTAGATGGATAATAGCCCCACATGATGCGTAGAGAGTCTATAATATCTTCCCATTTTCTTCATTGCATTTATTCAAGCTAGCATTTATATATAAATAACATGCTAATGGTTAATGCAGTCACGATTTGAGGTGGCTTTAATATTGATGATCTTCCTTCATCTCTAGCTCCTGCCTTACGCGCTATAAAGATAATAACTTTTCCTTCACACACACATAGACACTGGTAATTCTCAGGTATATCTCCATTATAGAAATAAAAGTTTCACTCTTAGAAAATAATAGTAAAAAGACAGAGACGCAATTATTCAGGCAGGCAATGGGTTGTTGTGTCAAGTGCAAATAAAATATGGACAAGTGAGAACAATGTAAAGGATATTTGTGAAGACAGTCAGACAGAATAAAAATAACCAAAGTTACAAATATANGCAGGCAATGGGTTGTTGTGTCAAGTGCAAATAAAATATGGACAAGTGAGAACAATGTAAAGGATATTTGTGAAGACAGTCAGACAGAATAAAAATAACCAAAGTTACAAATATACACAAGATTAATAGATTAATACTCGAGAGAGCATAAGAAGCTTCTAATATTCCTCCTTAGACACTGACTGAGTGACTCCAATGTTAATGGCACCTCTTTCAGCTACTAACATAACAATATCTACCTATAATGCCCCTACAGATTAAAAAATCAAACTGGTTCGTAACTTTTTACAAGACTCACTCACTGCTGCTACTCCGTGTAGCCTCTATGAGTTGTTGACTTGCTTTTTCCCTTCACCTCATCATATAATATCTATGGCTATATAATGTTGCTGATATAAGTACAAGTAATACATGAAAAATTTGAAGATGAACTTGAACCTAAATTACATAGGTACATCTATTACATTGGCTGTAGCCATTGTTCTTCTTCTAAAGGAAATAATATATTAATCGGCTACTACGGAGAAAAGGGAGCTAAGGGCAAAACTGATTTTCGTATTAGTGCAATTATGGGACGAAAGAGTTAATTACTTTTATAAGCATATTCTTATTGTCTCAGATTACAAGATATTGCATACAGCTACTATATTTAGTTAGTTATAGCAAGGGCAACAGTTGCTACTCTCTATAAACACTTGTTCCATGTACAAACTAACAACTAACCCTGTGCATCCACAAAAATGTCAAGTCAATTGCCTAAAAAACTCATCACGACATGAAATGTATGGAAGTGTAATGCAATAATCTAATGTAAACGACTTGATTTTTTAATACAGCTTCTGTTACTTACTCAGACCTTAGTCAAAGAAACAATGAGTTGAATTATAACGAGTTGCTATTTTTAAAGTAACTAAAACCTATCCACTAAAATCCTATACTAAAACTTATACGCTACCTTAATGTATTAAATAAGTATAGTCGCTATATATAAATATATTCAGGAATTTTGTTGAATTCGCATACTTATACTCTTTGTGAACTGTATAATATGAGATATTTATTAGTGCTCTTTAGTGTGTACACAATTGTTGAAGAGCAATGATAAAACTTCATAGACTAAAGTTCTCATTAGCGCATTTGGGAATGAGTTTCAAAGGAAGGCACAGAAGGTTCCTTTGAAGAAAAAAGGAGAAAAACTTTCTTAACACTTTTTTTGCATTAAGTTAAACACATGTAGAGAATATCTTCACATAGTATAATCTGTATTATGTGACTATGGATAAGATTGGACAGGTTTTTCTTACACTTGTAACACACAGGTGATATATATTTATAATTTATAATACAAGTAGGTAGGTAGGTATATGTAGGTAAGGTACTGATCAGTTAAAACACTAAGTTAACGAGTTCAGTGAGAAATATGAGTATTGACATGAAAATGCTCATTCTCATTTACACCGGGAAATTTAGATGTTCTTAATTAGCCGAGTTGGTTGTTGGGATAAGATACACATATCATAATATTATCTGTCTTCAGCATCACAGCGTTTCTTTTGCTACACTATCATAATTATCTCCTCTCAACACAATAAATTAAACAATGAAGATTGAAAGGCACAATGAGCCTCTTTTACATTGCTACCTGTGATCATTGTGATGATTGCGACTCTGTTTTTTAACAAGACCATCATTAAACAATACAATATGATTATTTCGTTTCTAAAAATATTATTATCTCCATAAGTCTCTGAGTGAAATGAGTAAGTACCTAAAACTCAGAGACTACTAACTAATACGTTATGACATTGAGAATAATAACGCTAAGCATTTAAGACAAGTTTACTAGTTTAGCATGGGTAACTCTCCAAATTACATTTCCCACTTCACAATGGAATTACAATTACTGTACCTACGTTGAATTGAACATTAGCTAAGAATAGATTAATGTAGATTAAGGCAAAGCCATTCTGATTTTCATTGTTTAACTCAATTCGTAAAATAAATTCACAGAGAGAGCAGAGAAAAGTCATAGAAAACAGGATGCACCTTTAAAAAATTAAGCCTCCAACTCCAAGTGATCAATGGGAAGAAAAATCCGGTGCGAATTTCTAACCGCTCTTGCTCATGTTCCTTTATTACCAATGTAGTTTAGTTTCTTGTGTGAGACGTCATTTTTTATTTAGCATGCTCATATAAGTACGCGAAGATTAGGCTCCAACTTGCATTAAATGATTTTTAGCGATAAAATGAGAGCGGAAACTGTAGCTCATCTTAAAAATTCATTAATTAAGTCTCTATGTCTCTGCTATTCCATTAATACAAATAACTAACACATACAACAGACTCAACTTAAATTATTCTATGTGTCAGTAGTGGTAGTAATGAACTATATACATTCATGTTCAATATTTTTATAACATTTTTCAACAAAACTTGATGATTTAAGACATGCTGTACACAATAGAATGCATTTTTGCAATAACCCACATATCCAAATTATAATATGAGCTTTCTGTGTTCTATGCAAATTACAATGGTGTACCATGTAGTTGCATAGAAAAATACGCGCTACCTAAAGGTTAACACGCAAAATGACTTTAGCAACTCTTGTTTGCCAATAGCTAACTATTTTATTCACATTGCAATATCAGTGCATATATAATTAGGTAGCTTGCTTAAAAATTTGCTATGTGTAAAAATGCCAGTTATTTATAGCAATCTATAGTTGTTTTCATTTTTCATATGGTGCCGACAAAAGTTATTTTCGGCACAAAAACAACATAGAGACATAATCAAACGATGTGAGCACAGACGAAAAACAAATTTTCTCGCCAACTCCAAAGGATTTTAGGAATATTATAAAAATATTATAATTAGTTCATTTATAACATTATAACTAATTACTATAAATTCAGTTTTTTCTCTATAGAAAATAAATGAAAACTGAGCATTGGACTTTCAGATTACAAAGAGGTCTTGTCCATTTCGTCGGAGCGACAGAGACATGGATAGAAAAGGTGTTAGCTCTTTTCTCAACTCATTTTTGTAATTATATACGGTGGACGGTGGCCATTGATAAAAATAGGGAGGAAGAAGCAACTAAATTATGAGGTTGAACTAATTGAAGGCGCTAAGTTAACATAATATCCCCAATCAGCCGACCACACACACACAATTGCATTTAAAGTGTATCTTACAGAATAACAAAGCTCAGATTGCCTTACCGCATAATAACAATTTTATCGTTCAGTTATAAACAATCAAGTACAATTATGTGGTTTCGTTGGAGGTCTGTGTCTGTATTTTCCATATGAGAACTAAAGTTACCTTATTATTTTTCTTCTGAAATAATAATACACAGGTAGACTTCTCATTCTCAATCGTTTCACTATAAGAAAATATTTTCACTGAGATTTCTATCATTGCATAATTTATAATTAGGACAGTGCAGCATGGAAAATAATTCACAATGACGACATTCCACAATTCTGCATTCTTAGGAAATGCAATTGCTGGTTATTTACAATTTTCATCGGAAACAAAAACTATAAGTGAAGAATTCGAAAAATTGTAGGCAAAATGCTATCTTTGATTAATTAGTGTCAATAGGTAGCTACTTTTTTACCCTTTTGCATCTTTTCTAATTAGATGTGAGGGTTAATTTAGATTTTAGTATAATAGGAAGCGCATAGTGCAAGTAGCTCTAAGAATCCATAAAGAAGGACCATAATCAATGCAGACTTATGATGCGCAATAACCTTTGACCTGAATTGGTTTATTTACTTACCTATGTAGTAGACTGATAGTAAAAGTAATGACAAAGGAGTGCCCGCCTGTAGTATGAAAGTAGTCACCATCCACTTCAATTCAAAGTTAAGAGAAGAAAATCATTGTAAGTTTAGTGGGAGAAGTCCTTGGAGATCTATTAAGACAATTACCCATTCGGAAATCAAACAAAGCCTTTGAATGCACAATTCTCCTCCTAACTTCTGAATGTGAGAGAGAGAGAAAGGAAGTTATCTTCTCGTTCTACATGCAATATAGCTTATTACACTTCAGCACACTCCTCCTCCTATATGCTCATTCATAGCATACTAAAGATTACAAACAGAGCTGAGGAGATATGGAGAATATTGTACAAAATTGTAGAACACAAGAGTATAATCTGCAAAGAGATAATGGAGAGAGGTAGGTAGGAAACAAGAGGCGGAGACCAAACAAACTGTGCCGTTCAAACACATTTCCTCCAAAGTGACTAACTATTATCAGAGGAAATAGAAAAGGAGACAAGAGCAGGAGCCGAGATTCTACTTTCCTTTTTCCTCCTGGATAAGAAAGCACAAATGACAGATCTGTACGCAGATGAATCTTCTCTCTTCACTTTACAATAAGCTTTCCCCAATTACAAAACTTAACTTTGTGGCACGGCATTGTGGCTCCAGTTGCATCCCATCCTATCCCTCCCTCTAATAATACTCCCAACTGTTTCTTTACAATATTCACTTTCTCAAACTAACCATGTAGCCTTATAATTTGGAAGTAATTTCCTAGTCTTTCCTTTACTGTCTTAGGTTCAATAATAGTATTCAATATATAATTATCAGAATTGTTATTGTAAGAAGCGCCCCTTTATTAATGGATGAAATCTATCATTAATCAGGAATAAGAAGAAAAATAAATTCTAGAAGAGGGGCCTAATGAATAAAGCAAGCCTTTCAAAATAATTTTTTTTCTTGAGCCCCTGTAGCTAATTTGACAAAAACGCATTATTTTCTTTGTCTCTAGTAGTTTTGGATTTTTTGGATCGTGAAATAACGCTGAGACAAGATTTCTTCAATTCATTTCAAATTAATAATAGCCACGATAATATATTGTATAAACCGTTTCATACGTATTAGGTATATTTTCTGAAGTCATGAGTTGAGTATGAAAAGATATAAGGCATTTTGTTTTTGGATGAAGGAGATTATAACCTTTTGCGGATAATATTTGAAATCAAACAAATGATTTGTATTTGAATTACAGGTAACAGGCTATCAAACATTGTACAGAATAAAACTTAGGTAATGACAGAATTTAAATTAATTATATATACTAAAAAAATAATAATTTATACTAAAAATATTGATCCGTTTTATCTTTGTAATTTCATTATAGCATTATACAGGAGAGAAGTATGAGAATCTGTCTATCATCTTGTAAAAGTTTATGTGAGAATGATGGTGTCCTATGTGGAGGAAGAAAAATAGAGGAGAGAAATCTTTTCTAATGTCAGTTTTAGTATTTGAGTATGAAAAATGTGTAGCTCAAAGGTGTTTGCTTAGCATCTACGTACTATCTACATCTGCGTACGTGTGAATAAGGATGGTTGCAAGATATAAGAAAAATCCTGTGTGTCTTGTGTGTGGTTAGATTTGAGTTAGTCTGAATCCTGAATCTAGTTCACATCACACTACCAGACCACATCAGCATCGCTTTCTTCTTTCTCCAATAAAAAACGCGGAATAAAAATAGAAATTGAAGAACGTGCCCATAAAGGTAAGTTGCCCATGAATCCAATCCACCACCGCCACCCAAAAACCCAAATGCTTATAGAGAGAGAGAAAGTTTAAACTAAGGCAATGTTACACAGAGAGAGAGAAGAGAGAAATTTATCTGAATGTCTAGTAGTTATGCTGTAAGTAGTACGTACCTGGCTGGCTATTCAGATAGAATTGGATAAGTGCGAGCAGAAAGAGAGAGAGCAGAGGATCAAATTGGAAATGAGTCTATTGGGATTTTGACATGGACAAGGAAGACTGTAAAAACTCCTAGGAACGAAAACTAACTAACTATGTCTATATGGACGCAAAGGAAACTATACAACTCCTATCTATTACCATCCTATAGATATGTATGTATTACAACTCCCACATAAACTACCTTAGATGAAACTAATGCAAACATTACACTAGTGCTCCACATACTCCCTCCACATGTTACGCTTGATCTACCAGATTTTCTTGTTACCACATCCCTCTATTATATCTTGAAACTTGTTTCTAAACTAAATCAATGCAATTCTATGTATATAGAATAGAATTGGGTAATACAGCAGTTTGGAACCTCATATCGATAGTAATCTACCATAGGTAAATAATTTGCAACAGCTAAAATACAAACGCCGTTATTGAAATTCGTTTCGGGTAAAAAGCTAGTACATGACCATAACAGATCATGCATGGGTATCCGCTAGTATCGACTGTGTTGCAATCTTAATGTTAAGTCTGAAGAAATGTGAATATATCTACGATAAATCAGAGATGCGTTGCTCCAATCTGTTACGAATATAATGTTATTCTTAAATGCAAAAAATCTGCAAATTCCTTTAATCACAGAATTTGTTTGCTACGCAATTTTGTGAAAGTTACACCTTGTAATTCAGGATCAACAATTTATTCGAAACAAATTCCTTTCACGGAAAGGCATTTAAGATAAAATAATTTGTTGTAATCGTTGTAATATATTATAGTTCAAAATATAGCATTAATCTTTCAAATACATTACAAGTATCGTTCTCTGAAATATCAATATTTTGTTTCTAAGTCGTATAATAATAGTTAGCAATTTCGTTCTCTATTTATTACTAATAAATATTGATAAACAAGCCCCATATAAAATTAGTTTTGATTTAAATCATGTAGCCATGTTAAGTCATGCTAAGTCAATCCTTGTTGATGTTGCTGTTATCTTACTAATATTTGCATTCGCGTTTGTGCAATAATTCAATGAATGTAGTAGTTCCAATATAAGAATATCGGTAAATAAGACTATAGTCTAGTCGATTAAACACTTGAAAACATAATCCACTAAGAATTAGCAATAGCATAACAGTCAAATTTGTGTAAGCAAAAAACGAGGACGTGTTATATAAATTGTACTTGAAAAGGTCTTAACTGTGAGCTGTAGTGCATTTGTAGTCTTAAAATATCTAACGGGGAGAGTTGCACAATAAAAGGATGTTCTCTTTATATTTATATAAGCTTATAGTATAAAATGATAAACACAGACACTACGGTAAAATGTAGTTCAACTCAATTATTATTGCAGTCTGAGTTCTGAGGATTGAGAAGAGAGTATTTTTAAATGTTCCCGAGTTATAGCTAATAGGTATTCTGTGTCCTTTTCAAGAGTTAATGATGAATGGTAGAGTAATTTTGATTTTTCTGGGAAGCTGATTCGAAGAATGAAAGAAAGTTGATTCCACTCAATCTCTTTAGTCCACAATTCCCATAACATCTAACATAATAATGCTAACTGGAGGACGGAAGAGCACTTAAGAATTACATCTATAAAGCATCAATATAATAATGTGCCTTATATTTAAGTGCTACGACCCTATATAGGAAGATAATAATAAGCAAACCAAAGTATCTTCCATAGTATATAGATTCTATTTTCTATACGTAAAATTCCTGCCAGTAGTTTCGAGCTGAATGAGACATAAAAAGTTTTTGTACATTTATTTTTTCAGGGATGCCTCATGCTATTGCCATTTGTATTCTGAAGGAGGCTTCTACCTACATAATAATATAAAAATCCATCTGCAAAGTGAAAATTTCTCTATGAAAACTCTCCATCCGTCTAT
>JABASI010007025.1:0-10210 GCA_019776505.1 Tomocerus nigrus
AAATTCCATTTTCATATGTTATCTATATGATTCTGATGACAATACGATATAAATAAACGTAAATTATGCTTTTGACTACCTACTTAAAAATCATAATAATGACGTGCATGACCATGTGCTGTGTATACATTTACAAATTGTCTTTAAACCTTTCAATGAAACAGATAACGAACATTTCTGCTCAGCCAGACATTAACAAAATTATGTTGGTCCATAAATAGTGCCTCACTAATTGCAGATTAGTGAACAAAATAAGTCAAAGTTAGCCTAATTGTATTAGAGTTAGTGGATATATTTCATTGGAAGTGGATTTTAAAAGAAATCAAATAAGATGGATAATTCAGAATCCAGTTCTGAGCTGGCTGATAAGTTTGGAGCTGCCGAGTACTCAGTTTTTGCTTCAGTGTTAATTGCATCTGCTGGCATAGGAGTGTATTATGGGTTCTTTGGAAATAAAAATCAAAGCAATGACGAATTTCTTATGGCAGGCAGGAATATGCATATTGTACCTGTAGCTCTCAGCCTTATTTGTAGTTTTGTATCGGCGATCACTCTTCTAGGTATACACGTATTCACCATAATATATCTTTAACACATTAATATCCCAAGTTTATTTTTTTAAAGTGATCTTTTCAGTGCGTGACAGCGAATTGAATATTGAGGCATTTGCACTAAATTTTCAGCAGTTCATAAGCAATTCATAAAATACTTATATACTGCTATCTGCTATATAAAACATGATTTCAATTCCAAAAAGGTTTAAATCTGCAAATTGTACTCTAAAATCTTTGTGTGAATTTCTCAAACTACCTGTTTTACGTCATTTTAATCTACATACTTATTATTATGTAGAGGTAATTTTGACTTGATGGCTAAAGTAAAAAGTGGTTTTGAGCAATGAAATATTTCATAATTTTACATAATATTATAAACAAGAATATAATATTTACATTTCATTATTAATGTGGGCCAAAATTTTCTGTATTATTGGATGTTTTAAATAAAGCAGGTGTATTTATTTGTGAATTAGAAAGTTAAAAATTTTCCTTTCGCAGCAGAAATATCAACTGTGAGAGATTTTTTACAAGAAATGCCTTAAGAATTTGCGTTTTCGCGAAATAATAAAGTTAGTGCAACTGCTTCAAGCATGAAATATTATGTTCACAGGAAATCCAGTCGAGGTAATAAACGATCATCATTAATTTTTGTGCTTTTAATTTTGGCTGTTTACTAGATAACTATGTGCACAAAGTATATCTTTCTCAACTCTGTCTATATAGTTAAATAAGAATGATTCTTATGCAAATATTAAGCAGTTGATGGTGCACTTACTGGAGGATGATAATAATATAAAGTTTTAGATGCACGATGCACCATTAAAATACCCAGCACACAAATAATTGACATTTTTATTAGTATTTTGCTGACAAAAAGCTTTAAAACTTATTTTTCTAGGTATACTACTATGGGACTCAGTACTTACTCATCGCCACGTACGCACATTCAATCTATTTTCTTAGATTTACTAATTGTTGCAGTAATTTATACCTGTACATAAACAGACCATAAATGATAATGCCAATCTACGGCATGAAAATTCATATAGGTACCTACTTTAAAATAATTCCACCATTATTTTTAACAGAGGATTCATACCAATAACTCTGGCGTTGGCTTATATTTACGTTCCAGTTTTTTTCAAGCTTCAATTAACATCTTGCTATGAAGTAAGTTTTCTATTGACATGAACCTTAATCTTGATGTACCCATTACTAATTGTAATTAATAATTAAGTACATAATTTACCATAAAATTAAGTTATTTTCGTTACTTCTTGTTCTTTATGATCAATCTTTCTTACCTGAAAAACGCTTTACGACATGCATAGGTTGGACTTTGTATAAGGGGGGCGAGGAGTTAAAATCTCATTTTGCATCACCTCTTGCGGAGGGTTGGTATGACCCCTCCAGGTCATTATAGGTCCATATTCGAGGAAATATTTGGGGTCACCTGTAAATATTCTGAGATACGGGGTAGTCGAGGAACTTAGTCTCCTTGTATAAAGTCCAAGTCCAACCACGACATACGTACAGATTTAATAGACTATGTCTATGACAAATTATATAACTAATGATTTGAAATACATTTTGTATGAAACACCTCATTTTTCTTATGATTAGCTTCTTATTATAGTCACAATCTCAATTCGTCAGGTAAAAATCTCTATTTTTTGTTGTGTTTCAGTATCTTGAGCTGAGATTTAATAGGACAGTTCGAATGGTAATGTCGGTGATTTCTCTTGTTTATTTGGTAAGTATTAAATAAAAAGCATCTAGATTAACATTTACTGTAGGTATAAATCACTAACAATTTTTAAATGCCAAAAAGGAAGTTTCTGTTTTCAATTCTTTGTAATGCATTTTTGTCAAAACGAAATGATATTTTTCCTGCATGTTTATTAATTACAGAAAGGTAATTAAAAATACTTGAACATTGTCAGAAAGCTTAGCTAATTGCTGGATGATGGTGATCTTGGAAAATTATAATTATTAATGCAATCATTTTAATAGCGAATTACAATTTACAATTGTCTCTGAAATTAGGTGCTCCTTATGTCTGTGTGGGTTTATGCGCCAGCATTAGCTTTGGAACAAGGTGCAGTCATTTACGTAAAATTAATATTAGAAATAGGTTGCTTAATTTTCGGTAGCTTTGGGATAAATAAAATAAATATGACGACTTACGTGTGTGCAGTTGCTGGTATAAACGTTCATCTCTCAACTGGACTTACATTCATTGTCTGCATATTTTATTCAGCTGTGGTGAGATTATGTTTGAATGTATTTATGCATACCCATACATACCTATTGCCTATGTAACTAAAGATTTCTCGCAATTCTGGTTTCACGGGAGTATGAAAAAGTTTATGTAGGAAAATTATTGAAATTAATTAATAGTTTACGATTGTGACATTTTCCAGGGAGGACTGAAAGGTCTTTTTCTCTTTCAAATAAAATTCACTCCATTACCCTTTATCTCTATGTACTTTTTTCTCCTTCCCGTTTCACAAGAAATAAGTACACATGCAGTACACCTACCTAATAAAGTCCCAAAATATGTTTAATTGGACCTAAATTTAGTTTCCAAAACGCAAAATTTCAATTACACACCTTGATATCAAGATAGGTATTTCTTGTAAAATGAATAGTAGGTAATTTAAGTTCAAATAGGGAGTAGCAATTAATTGGAGAGAAAATTACGAGAGTTGTAAAGGGTATAGGGAGTGAAAAATGACTTGACTTCGTTGACTTTTGAAGCGGTCCTATGGACAGGTATCTGCTTTTATAAAATGTTACATATAACAATTAATGCGTCCATTTACAGACAACCTATGAAATTATGTCCTAAAAATATTAATAGATGCTCTACAAGCGACGCTAATGTTGGTGTCCCTCTCTGCTGTAGTCGGTAAAGGAATAAGTGACGTAGGAGGAATGGATGTTGTTTGGGATAGAGCACTTAACTCAAGCCGGGTCGAGTTTCTCAAGTATTTTGACATATGACACTTATATTGATATTTAGTTCTTGAACATCAACATATAGTTGATATTAGAAAAGTTATAACGAACTAAATGTTTAAATAAAGAAAGCTAGACACATTATTACGACTAACAAGAGTAATTTTGTTCTTGATTAAGTTTCGATCCTGATTTACGAACGAGGCATACATTCTGGACGGGAACAATCGGAGGATACCTAATGTGGATACCAGTAAATTCCTTATTTAAAGATCCATTCATTACTTAATATTTCATTCCTTTCCTAATGTATTCCTACGAAAATTAACTTCAATTGCTTTTTTCGTGACTTCACTGAATAATTACGAATTATTTTTAGCTGTATGCTGCAACCCAGTCCCAGATACAAAGATACTTGTCTGTTAGCACCCTGACAAAATCTCGCATGTATGTTTCAACATTAATTACATTACGACTCACGACATATTATTATATTCATCCGTATGTAAATAGCTAAATTCTTTTAGTAAAAAGCGATATAATTCAGTATACTTAAAGTTTGAGTAAATAACTGAAGGAATTGGTCTAAACTTCAATAAAAAACTGATGAGAAAAAGAAGTACCGACACTTATACATTTGGATATTTTTATATTATCTTAATATTTTTTTAATATTATTTTTAGGGCCCTGCTGATAAATATGATTGGCTTGATCATCATAATTTTTCTATGCTTTCTTGCCGGATTGGTAACTTATGCCAGGTACTACGACTGCGATCCTATTACCACTAAGGTACAAATTGTTATACATATAATATTCATGATTTAAGGGTGACTCCCATGCATAAAATCTAAAATTTTTGAGGAAAGTTTGGTAGTGCCCGGTGAAAAATTGTGACCTGTCAACGGGTTTTGCTAATACATACGCTGGCTTGGTAAATACATTATTGGTTTGAGTATTCTCACAATGCCCATTGGTTACCCTTAAATCTTAATAAATGATCGAAACCCTATTTTTATTAATAGCTTCATGAGATAATCTTCAAAATTATTAATCATGTATGTCTAATAATTGTTATACAAAGGAAGTAGAAAATGCAGACCAGTTGCTTCCCCTGTTCGTTATGCAAACTTTAGGGGAATACAATGGCATGCCGGGTTTATTTGTAGCTGGGATAACTGGAGCCAGTTTAAGGTTACACTCACGCTACATATAATATAAAGTGAGACAACGGCAACACCTTAAGTTTTCGATCGGTTTTATGACACTATGAAATATTTTAGTTCAGTATCGAGCGCTTTGAATGCTCTTTCCGCAATTATAACTGAAGACTACGTGAAAAAATGGAAACCAGACATGACAGATTTACAACTTTCGAGAATTTCCAAAATTGTCTCAGTTGTGGGCGGAATTCTTTCATTTGCCTTCGTTTTTGTGGCCCAGTTAATGGGTGATATTTTCCCTGTAAAATAAAATAACATTATACTATTTCAGAGCAATGTAACTATGAAAAAGTTAATGATTGTAACATAATGTTGAATTTAGATCGCATTGACTATGGTAGGAATGTTTCTTGGGCCTACTTTAGGTAATCAAAACTAAAAATGAATAATTACATATTATAGCTTTCCAATTAAGAACACCAAAAACTTATTTAATCCGTTTTATTATTGCTATTAGGAATTTTCACACTTGGAATGGTTTTTCCTTGGGCCAATACTTGGGTAAAATTGGTTTTAATGATAAAATTACAATTTTCTTAGAGGTTATAGTTGCCTTTTGAATATTATAAAGGGTGATTCATTGTATTTTACTCAATTTTCAAAAAAGAAATTTGTTTGTATTAATTTTATAGGGATCTTTGTCAGGAATGATATCTGGCATTGTTCTTGTGCTGACTATATCCGCAGGCTCAATCATTGAAGAGGATCGAATTCCCAACCAGAAACTTAGTTTGTCTATTGATGGATGCATTAATGGAACTACTGACTCACTACGATTCGAAGAATTATTCCGAACAAATGATGACTGGAAAAATAATGATGATAGTACTCTTATAAAAATCCTTTCCTTAGCTCCCACATGGTATCCTGGCTTAGGAAATATTGGTACAGTTGTTCTTGGTCTTATATTTAGTGCTGTAACAATTAAGTGGCAAAAGATTACACCTGTTAACAGAGATTACTTGAGTGAACCAATTTTGTCGCTTTACGAAACATATTTACCAGAAAAGTTTATAAAAGGTTGGGTACAACCCAAGGGAACTGAAACTAGCAATGAAAAAGGGAAGAGTCCCCACTTGTGGTTGCAGGATTACAAAGAGTAAAACAAATCGCAGTGTCCTGTTTATACCAATTTTACTATCTTATTTAATTTATTAATAAAGATCAACTACTAAAAATTGTTGTTAAAATGCTTTTGTATCTACCAAATGTATTGCATCTCACTGGTTAATTAAATCAGGTAGTACTACCCTGTACACACATATCTATGTAATTTCAAAACCATCACGACTACAGAGGTGTACATTAGAACATGATAATCCTTAATTACCCTTAAGTGCTGGTATCATGGGCTTTAACTTTAACTATGGGGTTAGGTCTATTATTTTATAAGGTTTTAGCTAACTTGAGAGTAAAAACAAGAAAATCGAAATGTTATTTTAAACCTTCTCATTTTCCACACATATTCTAGAAAAGTAAACATATAGAATCTTAAAAATCACACTATCACAATTTCGTCAGTGTGATCATGAATTCACGACCTCAATCTATGTGCTTCGTAAATAAACCTTGACCTAGGACTAACATTGACCTTTTTTGTAGCACATTTGAAGCAGGAATCTACTACTGGCTCTAATAATCTCTAATAAACATATACATCTGTATCTGCCATGTAGCTGCAATACAAAAGAGTCTATTCAACAGACAGCACATAGCACATCACAATTTCTATAAAGATACCTTTAGGTACCTGCAAGTTTTTATTGACAATTTAAGCTTCTTTCAGTGGAGTTTCATTTTCTCCGTCCTCATTTTACACTGATTACTTGTTAATTTCAAAAATGAATTATTTCTCTACAGCTGCTTTGATATGTTTTATGTATCTGTGATAATTATTCTTCATTATATTTACACTGGAGAGGCATCTGCTCTACCTACTCAAATGGGTGAGTTAAAACATCTTCAATATCTACAATGTTCTTGCATTGTCATTTTTCAAATAACCTTAATAATTTTGTATTGTTTTTTGTTACTTGTAAAACGTAAAATTTACAGAAACTTTCAAGACAATTCAAAGAGAATACCAGCAGGAACTCAATCAGAACATAAAACAACGCAATGAAAATGTTAAAGCAACAGATCAGCATAGAATATCACCACGCTGTCTCTACGGAATGGACTTTGGAATTGATTTTGACAATTTCGATTACTACTCATATTACACGGATTACGATGGCCCAAGTTATGATTACTACAGTCCGAGTATAGACGAATATTTTGAGGGTTACTACCAAGATTCTTACAACTACTATTAATACCCTTTATATCTTAATCTTTGCATGAAAAAATTTCTTTACTTGTGTCATTGTCATGTAGTCTTTTTATATTTATAACGTAAGGATTCAATTTATAATAAATGACCTGCAATATTTATTTACTTTATATGATTTTTGCTAATCATTATTTTTATTCGTTTAATATTTTATTATTAGATCGAAGGTCATCTTAAAAACGTAATGTACAAAAATCCGATAAAATGCAGAAATTCTTGGGCACAAATATACCTACGTATAGTTCATGCTCACAGAAAAAGAATGGTAAGCAGTACGCAGCAGGTAGCAAACCAAATTCAACAAGTCAAAATTTTCCCTTGAACTTTGTTTACTGAAATGGTGGCTCAAGCCAGCAGATGCAAGAAACTATACGTACTAAGGGTACATTCGATCAAGTACACCTTTTCGCCCAAAGTAGAGATTCAATAGATGAAGGTACAGTTAGGTTTGGTTGTTAATTTTCTTCGGTATAAAACCCTTCTTCGTCCAGAAAAGATGTTTATTTCTGTTCAAAAGTCTCGCTAGGACTGTTCTCTCCCACTTGCAGATGATTTCATTTTACAGTTTTACATAACTTGTAAAAAAAATGAATTTTATTCCGTATAACATACCTCTAGTTCTAATTTTCATATTTGTAAACAGTACTTTATTTTGCCCTGTTTCTCCACTTTCTATCAAAGCAAATCAAAATGAAAATCTGAAATTGACAGGTGAAATAGAATTTCATTTATTTTCTCATTTTAATGTATTTTCTAATGCATTGTACTTAGTTGTTCAGAAAATGATTTTGTTTTGTCTTGTAGAATTTAGCAAACCAAGATTTGGTTACAATTCTGAAGTTAGAGCCAGTTTACCCATTTCAGAAGCGAAAGAAAGTCAGGATACGCTAACTCTTTACAAAGGCGAATCGGAGAATTTATGGCGCACTGATAAAGGTAAAATCAACTACAAAAATAATTAAGACAAATTGTGGGTATTTTATTTTCTTGCGAATTCATTATTTATTTTTGCATATTTTTCTGCAGGTGATACAGTAAGAATTATTCCTTTGGATAAGTCTGAACTGGAGAGGTTAGAAACTCCACAATTCCATGAGCCTTCATTCTTAAGAGAAGATAAGGATTCTCATAAACTATGCAAAGCTAAGGACGCTCGGCATCATATTCCTTCTCATGGTATTAATCACCTATACTTTTTATATATAACTTTATAATATTTGTTTCTTATTTAATTACAATTTTTCTCTTCTAGTTGAAGACGAATCGTCTGCAATGGAAGAAGAAACAAAAAGAGAGGTTGCACTTAAACAAAAAATAAAGGGTAAGACTGAATTTGAAGACTAATTATTTATATTATGTACTTTGTATTACGTATAGACTTATTGCTCCAAATAGTATAGAGTGATCAATTCATAATATTTATTAATTTTTTAGGTGGATCTGCTACTGGGCCGCTTGTGAAAATTTCTCGACAATCATTTCGGAATATGAATGAAAACGGAAGAACATTTTTATGGATTGTTCGGCCCCTCCCGCCCACCACCACCAGTTTATGGACCTGGACCTTATTATGACCCATACTATGGACCCCCTGACCCATATTATGGACCCCCTGACCCGTATTACGGACCTGACCCATATTACAATTCTTATTATCCTTGGTAGTTTTCTATTCTCAGGAATGAGAGTTTACAATGCACAGCACAACTACATGAGCGACAATACCCGAAAAGGCAGTTATATACATGCTCACCAATGTTCGGATTTCCTTCGATAAATATATTGTATAGTGTACTTACAATTTGACATTGTATTTACGTAGCTTACAGTTACATCTGTTATAAAATCCAATATAAGATTTATCTGCAGAATTCGGTTTTTATTGTATATGTTATATAGGTATTGGATTTGCTGTTGAGGTACGTATACAGTAAATGTATGGATTCTTCTAAACAGCTATACTGTAAAAATATACTTTACCTATGTAACGGAGCCTTTAGACTTGCTAAGCATAATAATTTTCGTCGAAATTGTATTATTTTATTTATAAATAAAAATGACATGTTTTCTATTGAGCAATAAATTGTTAAATTGTACCTTCATATGACATGTTTCTAATTTCTTGACTGTGTAATTTTAATTTTCCCAAGTTCCATTGCATCTAAATATTTTTTTAACGAGATTGGTGAAATTATTTATTTACTTTACAACACACGCGTACAATTAGGTATGTTTTTCTGCTGTTAATAAAATGCATAGGATTTATATATAATGTACATAGTAGTACAACTACTTATTTGATGATCATTGCATAACGTTTCATGTCAAGTATATTATGTCAATGTCAATACCAGGTTTCTATTAAGCTTTTGAAATGAGAACTAATGATTCGTTAACAGTTTAATCCTCAATAATTGACAAGATGAGGGACATCAAGAATTTCATATAAAATACGTAGTATTGCATAATAATTTTTAGAAAAGTTATTCTTTATTTTCCAAGGGACAAAATGAAATAGCCCAGAAAATTCTCAAAAGTGGAATGCTATTTCATATGCAGAAAGTAGAAAATACCTAAGTTTGAGATCAGTACAAAGGATTTCCTGTAGAAAAACCTGCAGATGACGCTTATCAGGATGATTATAGGTAGGAGGCAATAGACCCTTATCCTTATCCCAAACAGAGTCCCAACAGTAAAAGAAATCACTTGTCATGAGCAAAACAACAAACTTAAGCTCAACGGAACAATATGTAGCTGAGAAGTGGACAAATGTACCTAGATCTACCTGAGAATGAAATCATGCAGATGCAGATTCGCCCTTGAACTTGTTTACTAATTGTATTTCTCCGATCTCTCCTATGGGTATTGAAAGATATTCGTCTATTGTTGGTTAATGTACACCATACATCATCCATTCATACATTATATTATTATTGTGCAACTGCTTTTTATGTAGGACCTTTAATAATTGAGGTTAAAAACATTTCTCGTTAAAATTAGTTTTCAATGCTCGCTACTCATTTCAGTAGTTATTATATCTGTATATGATACTCTAAAAAAATCATTTGATATTGCACAAATAAATTTATAGTCACTGAAAAAGGTTAATAATCGTTGTTTAAGATGCTACTTTCAT
>JABASI010007026.1:0-10209 GCA_019776505.1 Tomocerus nigrus
ATCCCCACTCATGCAGGAGTGACGAGTTCAGGGGATTATTATAATTTTATTGACAAAGTTTTCATTAGACCGTGCGTAGTAATGGGGTATTGTGCGGAACCCCTTTGCAAACCTGAACTCATAACTGCAGTTTAGCCGTTACAAGGTGTGCCAGAGTGTGTCGTCACATTCGAAACACTAAAGTGACAGAGTGTTACGGGGTGACGAGCGGCGCCGTCCCGCCGTGGCTCACTGACTAAACAGTAAATACGGCCTCCGTATTTGATTCGAGACTGAACCCACAGGGGTTTAGTCTTATAGTCAATAGTCATTAGTCGTGGATCCCCAATGCCCAAATCCCCAAGAATACTGGCTCCCAAAACGAAACAAATACAAATAGGCAAAAAAATGAACGTGATGAGTTGATAATTATTATTTTTCGGGGTATCTGATTTCAGTAATTGGACTAAATTATAGGATTCTGACTGTGACTATTTTAGGATGTTCCCCTTTTTATAAAAGTCCTGCAATCAAATCGCAAAAGAAAATCGTGAAAGTAGCATTTTAAATTTTCAAACGAAATGTTAATTACTGATGACAGTGCAAGCTAAAACGGCGGAGTCAGTCGTTGACCGTCAGCATAAATATTCCAGTAGTTCGTAGTCAGTAATAATGAACAAACCAGCAACCAGGCAAGATAATATTAAGTATAAATAAATCTCCCAAAAGCGAAACCTACTTCTGACTTCAAGGGAAGTGTTTTTAAAAAACAATAAGATTGCGATCAATCCGATGTCTGATATGCGGGGAAACTAACACTGAACACTGATGAGATGAGATGACTGACAACTGACGCTAGCTATAACTCCAACGAATATGAATTGCTGGAAAAAATTAAGTCACGTAATGATGAATGAGAGAGAGGCCCTTGAACAGCGTTTTGTCTAATTTTGAATTTCGTTTTGTATTTTCCTTTATTATTACGAACAACTGAGAAACTGGCTGAAAGGGTAATTTTGAGGGAAGAAAAAAGTTCAATAAAATGAATCAAAATTTTACCGTTTATTACGTGCGAAATTTCAGAATAGCCATGTAGACAGTTTTAGTGAACGCTAAAAGATAAAACTGCAGTTGTTGTGGATGAAGATACTTTATTTTGCAAGACAATAAACGCGCCGCCGGTGGATTCGTTGTTCTAAGACATCTAAAAGATCGTCCTCCTTGATCTAATGTGCATGTGTGAGGACGAAGAGTGAGGGAGTTTGGCGGTAGAAGCAACAGAAAGCTCCTCTATTCATACGCTGCACTTGCTGTTTTCCGTTGGCTAATGGCTATCTAATCCAATCCCAGATCTCACTGGCTCGCTTCATTTAGACTCTTCCCTCCTTTACTTTTATTTCCCGTAGCCACCGAAAGACTGCTGCTGCTGTGACTGTACTATCTATGGTTTTGGTTCGGTTAACGGTTGTACGTTTCATTTGTATAAGAAAAATACATTTCTTTGCATGTCTTTCAGTTGGTCATAGTCATGTGTGACGTGTGACCTACTGTAATTATTTGAAGTAATAATTATTATTAGCAATGTAATGTAAAATTCAAAGGATGTTTCTGCTGAGGTACAATAAAGCCAAAAAGCAAAATTAACATGACTGCATAATAATAATAATATGAAATACGAGTAATATTATTATGGCATCCTTGTCTACCTAGATGTTAGAAACCTTCTTTCCTTCAAACCCAGTATTAGTAACTGTAGGAGACCTTTCGGTTTAGTTTTTCCGTGTATTATATTTACGCCAATATGATATTTTGGATGTTTAATTTTAATCAATTCAAATTTTAAAAAGAAATCTGATCCTGATCACTATCGTTGGCAATCGTGTTTTTGTTACTGAGAGTGCGAGTGAGAGAGAGAGAGAGAGGTGATTATGATTAGGAGTGACCATATATACTACATAGTACTTTCGTCCGTCTTCTATATGAACAAGATTGATAGTTCTATTACACACAGGAAATGTATGCCTACTATTTCTTATTAATTAGGCTGCTATAGATCCACGGGTAGACATAATAACAGCAATGATCAATAGAGAGATGCTATTTAAAGAATTTATTGTCCGGATATATAGTAGTACCTTTTGATACCATCAGCAACAAAAACAGTTGTATAAACAAACTTTCAACGTTCTTACAAAATATTAATGTTTCGGTATACATATAATAATACAATAGTTAACAGCATAACCGTCATATGGTGCTCTGCTTATTTACACAGTACATGAATATGAGCTCTACATGCCATGCATTCGATGAACGAGCAACTATACAATACTACTAATTAATCCCATTTATTACAATAATATATTACACGTTAAGGTAATTAGGTATGTTACTTACTTTATGTATAATTATTTAAAAGTGTACTCTTCGTGATTGTACACATAGTTCTAAAGTTATCGTTCAATATAATAAAAATGTTTTACGAAACTCCACACATGAGCATAATTAATTTCAGAATGTCCGGGTTGACACTGAAAACTCAGCACTCATTAAGGTACATGAAAAAGTTGAGAGTTGATAGCACCTTCAAACAGTATCTCCAAATCTTTAATGCAAAATACACTGATAGTTAATACCAATCAAAAACGGTAGCTTTCAAAATCTCATCATTTGCTGCTAAAAAGTTTATAAAACGGGCGCTGAATTAAAAATATTTGCGAGGCATAGTTTTAGGCACTTCCATAATTTTAGTCCCATATTCTCTCCTCACTACTTAGTTAGTTTCTTTCAATATTGTGATCCTTGTACAGTACATATTCAAAATCTGAATACAAGTAAATTGGAACTACGGGGTTTTTGGTTGACAACTATCACTATAATGTTACAATAGGGATTGGTAATTACCGGTTTGAAAGTTGCTATTCAACGTAAAATTTCCATTCATAATACTCAGACTTATTTTGTGCTACGCATTTATAGAACTTTTGGTCGAGCTGTCTCAGGTGTGTGAAACAACCCAGATTCACTACAGCGTACAGGTGAACAACAAACTGTAGAAATACATTTATGAATGAACAACCTTGTTCTTGGTGGACATCACATAACATCACTCTCCGCAGACGATTACGATTCTCTGTTGCCATAATTAATTTGACTAAAAATGAGAATGAGATCCGTTGTAATGTAAAGTTATCATTTAACAACTTTCAGTTTTTGTGGCCGCATTCGGATCCTCGTCCTTACTGTAAAGCAGTACTGAAAGTGCATCCTTCACAGCGTGATATATAATATTTTTGATCTGTAGCTTATCCTCATGGTTCGTGTGAGTAGCACTTAAATTCCTGAATTCTTCCGTTAAATGAAAACAATGGCTGACATTTTCAGGCGAAACAAAGTCTTCAGCTATTTTAATACAGTTGTGAAGATTTCGGACCTAGGACAGAATACAATTATGATTAATTGAAATTATTTGCACATTAGGATATTTTTTTCATTACACAATTAGGAAAAATTAATGAATATCTAAATGTGTCGTATTTTAAATATTAAACATTTGAATTATTATTTTACCTGATGAGGAGCACCTGCCGGAATAAACACGGCATCGCCTGCACATTGAATTATCGGGTACCCAGAAACATTATATTCCAGCATGAGCCTCTTTCGTAATGTTTGATCCAAATACCAGCTCTGATCATGTATTGCATCATGATGAGGTTCCAGTCTTTCCCCTCGTTCCAGTGCAACCTGATTCATTTTAACAAAAAATTAATAAAAATTATGTCGATAAAAACTAATTTTTAATTTCCTCCTTCACAGTAATCCCGAATATATTTAGTATTGGGTACACGACGAAGTAATAAATATAAAAAATCATACCTTATTTAAGAGATCCCGAATTTTATCTGCATCTCTAGCGTTATAAATATGCCAAAGCGCGCCAGGCTGTTCTTTCTTTTGTGTCACCCGGTTAATTGTGAGGATATCACAGTCGGATTCTTCAATAGCTTTGAGCACTGCTAGAATTACATGAAAAATTCACTTTTTAAATATATTTCTGATAGATGCTACTACATTCAAACATGAAACAGTTACAATGCTTTTTCACTGTCTCAACTTAAATGGCCATGTAATTCCGTTATGGGAATTTAATGTTCACCTTCATTGTGTCCAGCAACATTATCACAATCTTTAGCGATTCCAACGTGAACCATTACATTTACAGCATCTGAGATATCGAGATGCAAATTAGTGGTCCCTTTATCCAACTGTTGGCCCGAGCCATAGGCAATATACATCTTAGGTCCCAGATCCGGCTTTACAAAATTATCAGGTAGTCTTGCGGCAAGGTTTAATCGTCCATCTCGGTGAGTGTATTCTGTTAGGGGGAGAGCTGTCATGAGGTCCTTAAATCTGGTGGGGAGCATTTCAGCAAAATCTTCACCTGGAGGCCAGTCTTTGAGTTTCAGCAACATAGGGTTGCCCTTATCATCCTTCAGCCTTCTCGAAATAGTATCGAAACCCTCCCAAAACTTTTTTATTGGTTGGTTAGGCACCAACTTCCCTGTCATGCAATTTACTAAATCATTCCTCATATCGCTGAAATCCTTAGAAAACGATTCAGGTGTCCAGAGAGATTTGGTCAATCGAGAAGCCACATTTGAAACAATGATGGGCTGTCCTCGTTTCCACATGTCTTGAAAAATAGAGTAATTATCAGGATTTGAAGGGTCCAGTAGTCTTAATAATGTTCCAGAACAAAGCCAGGAATGAGGAACTGATGGATACAGGATTGTGCTCTCAGAAAGTGTCATCACTTTTATTGGCAACAGTCTTTCTTTGCGATTTGTGGGTTCATGTTGACGAACAAAATGTTTTAATACTTTGGAACTTTCAACAGACACCGAAGGTTTAACGGTTTCAGCTTGTTCAGATTTTGCATCTGTTGACGTTCCTGAACTACTTGATCCCTTTTCTTGCGATGTCGGAGATTCGTTCTCTGTGCTATTCGTTACATCATCCTTTCCAGCCTTAGGGCCTAAGATGAGAAGCTCCCGTAAAGTTGAATGGCTATCGTCTCCATCCTCTGAGTCTGAACTGCTGCTATCAGAGTTCTGCAATACACATACATGGACATTTCAATTTCTATGTATGCTACGTTTAATATCAGTTAATCATTATTGACTCCCATAAAAAACAAGACAGGTTAAAATCTTGGAGAAGCATAATGTAATAACCTAATAACACTTACGAACATAGCTACTGACAACCATAGTTTTTGTTTTTATATAACTGTTTAAAAAAGACGTTCTGGGTTTCTCACAACATAACCAGAGCCAATTGGTAGTATTTAGCTGTCTGCAATTAAATTTTATTCACCTTTTTAGGGGGGTCTTTCGGTTTTTCCTGTAAGTCTCCACTTGGATTTCCAGGTTTTGTGATTGCCTATTGTAATAAAATTTTACGTTATTAAAGAATTTCCTGACAACAATCACCTATCGAAATGAAATATTTAAAAACTATTAAGGCCTTAATTCCAATTTCTCTCGTTTCAATGTACTTGCTAAGCATTCAAAAGCAAATAAAATAATTTACCTAGTAGTAGTAGTATAATAATTTATAATATTTATAATTTATATCTATTTATAATAATTTAATATAATAATAATAATAATAATAATAATAATAATAATTTATATCTAGGACTTAAGTACCTTCAACATCCCATTTGATTCCAACTTGGTCATTAATTCACCCTTATTGACCCCATCGTACTGTTTTGAATCGGGACATCCACACAACTGTTCAATTTTCCAGGTCGCTCTGGCGTCATGGAGAAATTTGCCCAGCTCCATAAAGATATTACCCGGAATTGCTTGAGCTAGCATTAGCTTTTCCAATTCATGCGACTGTCGATTTGAACAAAATAACCATTGAAATTCGTCGCGTTCTTTTCCAGCCTCGGTCCATAACTAAATAAAACAATTTATTCCTTCAATTAACAAGGTGGTACTATTGAAAGCATTATTTCTATTTATTTTTAATACAGTATATCAATTCAATACCAACAATACGTAAGTTTTAACATAAGAATTTAAGAGAGCCAATTACCTTTACAGAATTGCTTTTTCTAGCTTTGTAGCACGCAATGCAGACGACAAAGCCGCATTTTCCACAAGCCCAATGAAAATTAAATAAGGTAGTGTCACAAACATCACACATTTCCCGCACACCCTGCACAACACGCTTCCAAGCCACCGTTTTATTTTCTTGAGTAGAATTAATTTCGTAAGCCTCGCGCTCTTGGAGCATCAGCTCACAAAACTGATCTCCCAATTGAGAGATCAAAAACTTCGCCATTTCTAATTCCAAGGATTCTGGCTGTCCTTCCTTAGAGGGAAGCCACAGACTTTTATCTTCCTGTTAAAGTGTCAAAAGAGCATATTACAAAATTAGCTCCCATTTTTAGTTGGTTTTAAGTGGTTTTTATATTCGAACCTGTGTAGGATCAACCCGAGGATCAGAAAACCCAGCAATAGCCAGGACTCCATTTTTAGTGTAGCGCAGCTTCCGGAAGGCATAAAATCTACAAAATATATTACTGTGTTTCTTTGAGCGATTGTTCGGTGTCCACCGACATTCACGGCATTTCCCCAGCTTAGGAGAAACTTCACTACACGGCCCATCCTGCAAAAAACTTTCACCGGTCTTCTTTAAAAGATTTATAGGCGGTCTTTTAAATGGGTTTGCCTTCTTCTTGTCTGATTTAGTAGGCAAGCTTTCTCGGGGTTTTCTCCCTCGACGTTTCCCATTGCCAGCATGTTGAGAAGAAGTGTCAGATTGGTGGCCAACACTAGTATCTTTTTCTTGCACACTATCTTCGGATTCTGTTTCCTTTTCACTATCGGTTAAACTACTGTTTTCACCCGTTGCTTTCTTTTCCCCTGCAGATTTAACTTTTCCTTTTGTTGGCGAAACGGTGTCGGATTTTTCTTGATTTGTATCTGACTCACTACTAGAACTAAAATTCTCCTCCGCATTCCCATTCACGATGATTGTTTTTCCTTTGGTAGTTCCCTTCTTTCCCGCTCGTTTAGTTTCCTTTTTCGCAGAGTCTTGTGATGAAATACTTCCTCCGTTGGAATTAACCTTCGTATCTTTGTCAATCTCAGAACTATTCGTACTACTCTCAGTTGCTAAAGTAGTTGTCAAATTTGCTGAGCTATTCGAAGCCTTGCTTGCTGCCTGAATCCCACTTTGAAATGAGCTTTTTACAGGAGAGTCTTCAGAGTTGGTGCTGTCTTCCCCATGGTGCCACAAATGAACCCAAGCCTTTTTCGGTACTTTCTGAATGCTACCCATCTTGACTGTACTTGTTTGAGCCACGGCCGGAGCAGGTGATGAACTTTTAGTCGGCGTTACTGAAGCAGACTCAACTGCCGCTTGCATCTGCAACACAGTCTCCGTCTTGCTGATGACAGTTTTAGCTGGCGGAATAACTGCCAAGCCGTTAAAGGCGTCGGCGGGTGAGGGTGAGTGTGACAAGCCCGGAGAGGCGTACCTCACAGAACTAAGGCTGCTATATTTCAGCGGGTTGGGCGTCTCCTGCTTAGGAAGCAGTGGGATTTCACTTGGAGTTGAGTTTTCGTATTTCACTCCACTCACACTTTCATATTTGTACGGAGCAGGGCAGTCAGAAACTTTTCGCTCTCGCTCGAAAGGAATCTCTGTCTCCGTCTTGATCTTCTTCGAGTCCAAACTCAAGGGCTCTACGTCGGATTTCCTCTTCCCACCCAAATCAAGTGGCTGAGTCTGAAATTCCACTTTGGGCAGAGGCTGTGGAGATGAACGCTTATCGTGGAAATGGTTCTGCACGGATTGGTTACTAGAGTACATGTAGTATGATGTAAGATCAGCACTCCGTAGCTCATGCTTAGGAAGACTGTTGGACGAAGAGGACGGCGGAGTTTCGGAAGGTCGTGTGCTGCCTTTTGATGTCAGCGACAACGGAGCCATGTCCATGTGCGACTCGTAAATGTTCCTAACTGCTGGCCCACTTGGTGCTGGAATGTTTGGTTTCCCATAAATCTGAGGCGGAGCGGGGCTGCTCACTTTGATGCGATTAACATGAGCCGGGGGAAAAGGATAGACGTTCTTGGGCTGGATTGTGGCACCGCCACTGTAGTAAGGGCGTTCGGGTTCCCGCACTATGTGTGGGGGCATGGGGGGCTCTCTCGTTCGCTCACTCAAATCCAGTTGTCCGTACATAGATTTAGGATCAGTACGAAACTGCTCTCTGACACGAGGGGAAGACAGAGGCTCTCGATGACGCTCACTTAAGTCCAGCTGCCCGTACATACCTTTCGGTTCGTTTCTCATTGGCTCACTGTGCAACGGTGGAGGGGCTGGCAGGTCAGTCTTTTTAACAGCATGGATTTGCTGAGGTAAGTACGGAGAACTGCCAGGAAGGGTGCCTATAACGTAAATGTAGACTCAGTAATTTACTATTATATAAAACAAACCACTAATTTCCATCACGAAAATTTTCATCACGAGAAGTTACTTTAAAAAACTTGTAGTACTGATTTCGATACTACAGTAATAAATTGTGGGAATTTATTAATTTATTTCTATTAGCGTAACGTTCTTACCATAGTACATATTTTTATCAGATGGTGACTTGTCAATCGTTCTTCCTATTGTAAGTCTTGGTTCTTCGGGAGGGTATTTTGGTGTAGGGTCTGTCCATCCTCTCTACAATTCGAAATTATCTCAATTAAAAAATGAGCACACAAGTATTAAATATTTCACATTTTTATAAACATGTTTCTAAAAAACTGTAAACTTATTTGTTACATATACAAACAAAAAAAGCCAAACAAATGGAAAACTCCTAAAACCTACAAATCAGTGAGTAACTGATAGCTTTTAACATTAGACACACCCCCCGAATTAGCAATTTCTTCGCTCCGACCCTGACCATGCACCAACCGGATTTTAATCGCAGAATTAGTAAATATAGCAAAAAAAATGTGAATATAGTGATTATGTGCATTATTAAATTACAGTTGAAAATATTTTCGTTGACTTTTTTCAAGTCATTTTACTGGAAATTGCTACATACCGAAACATTTTCATTGAGCTTATAAAGTGAGAATTTATGTAGATACCTTCTGGTGAGCCAAACGTAAAGATACTTCAAAATGTTGATGAACAGCTTGCTCCGCTGATAACTTTGTATCAATTATTTTGTCATGAGGTTCATGGTCTACTCGGTACTCTCGAATGTCCCTACAAAATGTGAACAAAAATGTAAACTGGAAGTTCATTAACTAAGCAAAAAGTACAAAAAGTTGTTTAAAAATAACTCACGGTTCAACAGGGGAAAGCGAAACATTTGGCACCCCGATGGCAGATGGATGTGCGTATCTGTGCCTCCACATCGTCTGATGTGAATTCTTTTGTATATTAGTTCCAAAAATTGGAGGTCCTCTAGGCTGTAGCATTCCTCCCTGATTAGACGACGGTCCCATGAGGCCAACTCCAGGGCTGAAATTGCCCTGATTCGTGTTCATTTGCTGATATGAGTTGGGATTCATCGGAGGTTGACCTCTTCCGCTGCCAGAATTGTGATGAGCCATGAAGCTGCTGTGCTGCAAAGAGTCGACGTGTCTGATTTCTGTTGAGGCGACTAAGTGAGGATCTCTCCACACTCTAACAGGCTGGCTTCTAAAAACATACGAAAAATTCAATTATTTTATTTGTTCCAATTTAAAGAGTAATAATAATTTTTCATGGAACACACTTGTCTGGAACCAATGATGCTACGGTAGATGCCACTGGATTGGGGTCTATAAAAGATTTGCTGGATTGAGAAGGACGATTTTTTGTACTTTGCTGGTCGTGAGGAGAAAGTTGAACGCCCTTTTTCTCCTGGTCACTGGAAAAACTCCGTTGTTTGCTATAGTAGTTTATCCGCAAGTCTCCCGGCTCCATTCCCGAAACATTTTAAATCCTCCGTTTTAAAAGTTTCTTAATTCTTACTAAATGCTTTATAACCTAAATTAAAAGCATTGACAAATTATTATTACAGTAGCTTTGCTCAGAATCTTTGTAAAATTAAGTACACACTCTATTTGCAGAAATACTACAATCTATTTAATACTGCATAACATTTGTATTCGCATGGTTGATGGTGTCACGGTTTCAAATATTTGCACTTTAATTTAC
>JABASI010007027.1:0-10208 GCA_019776505.1 Tomocerus nigrus
ATATGATGTAGGTATTTACACACAGCAATCCGTGCGATAAACAAGAGTCGGAGAGTATCTCGGACTACAATTCTCGATATTATGAATGGTTTAGAAATTGCTTAAAGTTAATGCTTCCTCAGTTGGATTAAATACTAGTGCTAAGGTACCTGCGTAAATAAGTCTCATACGTACCCATAGAACTAGCAAGCCGAAACCATAATATGAGTAAAGGGTATAAATCATCTCGAGTTTGCAGAGTTTAAACTTGATCCAATTATTGCGTAAATGGATACATATTCTTATGTAAGATTATCAACACATTTACCATGTAACTGGCACCAGAACTCATTATGGTTTGCAGATCGATGGATTTAATTAGCTAGATTTTGTGCACCAACTCTTTCATGTGTATTGTAAATTACGAACCATTATACATAACATACTAAAAATTAAAATAAAATTAGAGCGGTACAAGTTACAATCGTCCACACTGACTGTGGTCATGCTCATCGTATGTAGTCTGAAAATCTCAGGTGATTATATAGAAAAGAATCAAATAAAATTGCCCATCCACCAAATAAGTATGATCTCAGGAGTAGTAATTCCAAGGAAAAAAGGCGTTTACGGCATATGTCATTTCTTCTTCCTTTGTCGTCACTGAATTATCACATTTATTATCTACTTACCGAAATGTATACGTTTTCATAAAAGATATTGTATTACATTTTTTCCTTTGCCTTGTTTGTCTGTCGGCACGAACTCCAGTTACAGACTTGTACAATTATGCAACTATTAAAGTTGATAACACAGCAAGCAATAGTTCAGTATATCATTCAAAGGAAAAGTATGCAACCCTACTTCCAAGTTGTACAGTTGTATCCAATTTATAATTGTCTTCAGAAGCTAGTTACAATGAATGTAAAAACTAATTCAACTTAGAACTTGTACAATCGGTAATGGCAATCCTTTTTATTTCTTTGTGCCTCCCTGTATGAGTCTAAAATTATGTCGACTGAACTATCTAGATTTTTTTGTACCTCAGGGATGATACTGGAATAAAAAACGCTATTCTCGTATCATTTTATTCTCTGGTACTATTAAATGAGAAACTGATATCTTTTGATTGCACGAATCTTAATTTACTTTGGAAAATGAGGTAAATAGATGATGCGATGAAAGAAGAGTAGCCATAATCACACCTTATCTCCAATGTACTATCGTCTATCAAAATGTAGCCAAATCAAAGTAGCGTGAAAAACGCGAAGCGAACATTTATGGTTAGGTAGGTGAAACTGTCGCGTGAATTTTACCTAATTAGATACTCATGAAAATAGAATGAAAGAACCAAATAGGAAGAGTGCTGCAATTGCAATTGCAAGATGCACTTTTCTGGGATGAGGTACCTTTAGACTTTAACTGAAGGAGGAAGAGCGAAAACTCCTTTTTTAAGGTAGGTAGCAACAGATACCTAACGATACAGTGAAATCTTCCCCATTTTACTGCCTGAACCCATTCAGTCAACCAGTTAATTGTCTCTCATAAAATAATAAGATACAACAATAAGTAAAGACTGCCAACGCAGTTGCATACTGTAGTCAAGCAAAGTACTTTTTAATAATATCTATATAATAGTTAATATGCATTTATTGTGTTTGCATAAGTTTGTACCATAAAGCGTCTAAGGTCAGCATAATAATAATAAATGTAAATATCTGAAGCCAATGCCTAATAAAATTTTCGACGTTTCATATTATTAGTGTTTCCTTATACAGGAAGTACCTTAGCAAGCGGTGATCTTGTATGATGGGCAGTGCTTTAGGTGTACACATTTACTTATTATGAATAATTTTAACATGATTTGGAATGAAACTAATCATTGCTCAGTTTGGGTTGCCAATTTGCCATATAATATTAGACATACTGACATACACAACTCTTTTCAACGCAGGACATCTACCTAAGCCCATATAGTTAAGGATTGCGATGGAATAATGGGGATACATAATTATAATGGTAACCTGAAAACAGGTAATAATATAAGGTAGCTAAGTATACATAACAGGTTTTTTGCTAAATTCATTATGGCATCAAAGTTGGAAACAGAGTTTTTATATACGACGCTGTTACACAAGGAAAGAAAAGTTATCGAGTGCATTTTTTGAGTAGGATCCTAATAAATGCGAGATCATAAATGAAAGAGATGAAGCGCTATGGGATTATAGTACTAGGTACCGATCTATTTTTTTACTGTGACAGTTGTATCGTATCTGTATGTGCAGGAAAGAGATTGGATTACGCATTACACATAGCAGAACAGCACTGTTGAATAAGTAGTTCTGTGGATAGAATCTATAGTATATATAATACGACTAAATCTACTAGAAATGAGATTTATATCTGTTTTATATAGAATAGAACGCAGTTAGGAGCTGTGGGTGTTATTTATTACTGGGCCAGGAGAGAAGTGTAGTAAGAGTATAGAGCGTTTGGTTTCTAAGATTGAAGTTAGGAAATTGAAGGAAAGTAAGTAGTTTTTCAAGGAGTGAGCAAGATGAGAATTTGTAGCAGTCTGAGTCTGACTAATAAGGTTATTTGATCTGGACACAGAGCTGCATTGCATGGGATATCAAAAGAGTTGGTTGGAGATTATTAGGAAAATCGATGGAATGACTGAAGCAAGCGGTCAAGTAAAATAAAGTAACTAACTAAGTCAAGACGGAGAACTGACATGACAGTTATGACAGTACGTAGAAAGGATTATTGAGTAATGGATGTAGAATTAGAGTAAAGTAGACAGATTCTGACAGTAAAACAGTACAAAGTGGTGGTAGGCAGTTAAGTTGTATTTACCGTAATAAAGTAAACATGCATTACGAAGTAGTATTTAATAGTAGTGGTGGTTACTTCTTGTATACTCAGTATAAATATACAATCGTAAGTAAACAGGTATCAACTGCGAAGTAATAAAGAGTAGGAGGAGTACAGTATAGCAGTAAGTGGGTAGGTAAGTAGGTACATAGGTAAGTGTGTATGTCTACTTTGTCTACAGAATTAATCAAGTGGAGCGTAAGTAGATACAGTAGGTAGAGTGTGACGTAGGTGAACAAGGTTGCGACACTTTTCCCGAATTTCTAAGGGAGGAGGGAGGAGTAGAGTGAGGTTCAGTAGAGTGAAGTAACGAGTAAAGAGTAAATGTAGGTTAGTGTTGTTAAGTAATTAGTAGGACAGATGAATTTCTTACCACCGAATTGGTCAAAGTCAGGGAAGCTGAAGCCTCCCGTCACAAAATTCCCGCCAATGAACGGACTTCTTTTGACAGCCTTAGAGTCTTTGGGTTTGTTAATGTTAGTGGTCGTCTCAGTGTCGCGAGACCTGGACGTGGTCGTCGAGGCTATGATTTTTGGGCCGTGCCCAGTCGATGTGTACATGGAGGGCACGTGCTCTTTTTTAGGCGGGATTCCAGCCACTGCTCTCGCTCTGAATTTCTTCAGAGTTCGAAAAGTGGTGCTGGGAAAGACGGGGCTAGCCGCCATTAAGTCCTCCTCGTCGGGGTTATTCGTGTTAGTTGTGTCAGTAGTGTACAATTTAGAAGGATTAGTCGTCCCAGTCGCCCGCATTGTCGTCGACGACTCTTCTACGTCACTACGAGATATACTAGTGCTAGCAGGAACTGTCTTTGATCTGAGTCTCAGTTTTCGTAAACCTCCGGGCTCACTGGCGGCGCTTCCGGACACGCTCCTCTTTTTCACCACGTGCTCCTCCACTAACTTATCTAGTCCCCCCACATATCACACTAGTTAAATTCTCATTAAACCCTTTCCTCATTTCATTAGCAACATTTATATAATGTTTTTGTTAGACTACCCTCCTTTAAATTTTTAATGTATACACGAATCCCGTAACCTACGATTCTATCTACTGATATATTATTATGTAATAATATCATCGTCACATGCAATGGCTAGGAAAATAATATTTCTATTTTAAGATATTTCTGATACTTATTAGTTTTAATCTTCTGACTGTAGCTGACATGCACTGAAATTATTCAAGAGGGTTTTCTACTGAGTACTTATAATCTGCGGATAATAGCTCAAGATTTCATGTGTGTAAAACCAGCTAAGTAACCTATATGATACCTAATAAGTAACCTACCTAGGTAATCCTTCGAGGAGTCTATGCAAGATTAATTATGGGATGGCAGAAGGAAATATGAATAGCTATCTTTATTAGAAAAGTAATAATGTTATTCTAATGATGTAGAAAATTCTCTTCTGAGTTTCTCGTCTAAAATTCAGACGCTTTGCAGTTTTAGCTAGCCATAAAGCTTATTTTATATCTTTTATGACTATACAGTATTGTATATCATTTCAGGATATCCAAAACACAAACTGTGACTACTTCACGTGCGACTACGACACTATCTCTATGCTTCATGTATCTATAAAATGTTTAACCTCAAACCAATTCAAAGTCCTTCCATGAAATGACTAGATATGCAAAGAATTTCATTACCTACCTCTATAATAACGCTCGGTTACATAATTTTTCCACAACAGACGTGTCTCATTTAACTGAGCAGTCTGTGAACAGTATGTGTACTGTACTTGGCTACTTGTATTTGGCATTATGCTGGCAGTTCTTTTTTATTAGCTACAGATTAATCATTTGTTGTTTTAGCCTGGCCTGCCCTCCTGTATAATCGTCAGACTAAAAGTAAATATCTAATTCAAGCTAAATTAAACTACCAATAAAATTTAGAATGCAAACAGCCTTAATAATGTGTAGTCGTTTTTTCATTTTATTACCATAGCTCGGATATCCTAAGGCTCTATTTGCATATTAAACATTGGCTGGCTGTATACGAAATACGATGTGTATTACTACACAAGAAACAGTTGCCTCAACCACAACTACTCCACTCCAAAGTTCAACCCTGGGCATGTTTGGTTTGCTACTGCTGCAATTTCCCTATAATAACACGAACTAGAAACACGAGCCTAAAAGCTACACGCTAACGCTTATCAAACGTGCATATTTCAAATAGGTAGGTTAATAAATATCAGCTTCATTACTCTGCCTAGCTAAATCACTAAGTACGGTCCAGATACTTATGTTATGCTTTTATGTAACAAAATCTCAAAGCTGTCTAGCTGTCTACAGGTCGTATACGGTATACTATACCTACTTGACTTGCCGCAGAGGTAATTTCCCTCATTCTGTGAATAATAATACTACATGTTACCTACTGGCTCCTCATAAATGTGCTAATGCCATTATGTTATCTAATTCATAGGTATAACGTATGCCTATTAGGAGAAGTCTCTAGTATCCTTATAATATGACAAATATTAAATTACGCAAAATTAATCATCTCAATTTTCAGAACTATCTATTTATGTACTTTGCTTGGGATTTCTTCCTAGGACTAGACTTTTGCATACAGGCAGGGTATCAAAGGGTTCGTGGATCCCCAGTCAATGTTCTAGCTCGCTCAGCTATATCAATACCTGTCAGATCGTATCATGTTTATAATTCTAATATTTAAATTGTGGATAGAAGAATGCTGAAAGAAAGAACTTTGATCAAAATTAAAATGCTCATTCCCAACAGATGACCGTATATAAGTTTTGCTTGCATTATTAACGGAAGGTACAGTATAATTAATACAGTATTGTCGATAATTATTTTTATCAAAATAAGGAGTTTCGTGTGCAAAAGGAACGGTACATCAATGAAATCGGTCAAAAGTCCGGATTAGTATAAAACTGTATAAGCAATTCTTTCACGAGATCATTTTTATGGAATTTTTTAAAAAATTGGGAGAGACTTACCGACTACATTATACCGAACCGAAGGAGCCGAATTTCCATCACCAGTAGTCGTTTGATGAGAATACTGTGTTGCTTTATTTCCAGAGACAAATCTTACGTGTACAGTAGAAACTGCCGGCAAGGGAACAGTTGCAACAAAATTAACTGCAGATGCAAGCGAAAGTAATAACTGAAAATGAAAAAAAATGCACAATTGTAATATTTGAAACATATTTTGAAGAATTCTTTGTAATAAGCCGACAAAGAAGTATATGTTAGATTTTACATATGATAATCACAATTAGCGTCAAGCATTGATTATTGATTTCTGTAATTAAAGATGATGCAACAAAATGATGCAGGTGTGTAAACAGACACTATTATACTATTATTATACAATTTACATAGTCTGTTGAATTGGTTCAACCCATTCCAATCATTTTAAGTGCATTTATATTGTGAAGTGGAGACACTAGAAAATTAGTTGACTTGAGTAATAACTCAAGGCTGTTTGAGTGTGAACTACTTTAATGCAAATTAAAGATTTTCTTTCTGACATCATTAAATATTCCTTTGGCGATGTAGCTTGATTGAACTGAAAAGTGAAAGACTCTAGTTGTGTAGCTGCCTCTGGACTGGAGGCTTTAAAGTCAATACGTATTTCATTAGAATGAATCCTCATAAATGTATCGAAAGATTACAATTAGTTATTTACTGTACCCATCAAACATTTTCCTTTCTTTGTACTTGTGAAGTTATGATGCCAAGTAAATTGCTACATGAAAAATAAGACTACAGAATGAACTGAATAGCGTNTTTCCTTTCTTTGTACTTGTGAAGTTATGATGCCAAGTAAATTGCTACATGAAAAATAAGACTACAGAATGAACTGAATAGCGTTAGTTTTCAGATCACAAGGTAAAGGATGTTTGGGTTCACGTCAGAAGGAACCTACTTGATTGAAAGTATAGTGAGAATGTAGAGATACGTGAATCGGCTGCTAATTCTCATAATCGTAAATCGATTTTAAAAGCATTTTTACACATACACAGAGGTGGTTACTACTTCAACCACGAAAATATCAAGCTGAAGGCGTGCATTTTTATGCTTCTGTGCACTTGTCAAACTAAATTGATTCACGAAATATTTAGTAATGATCCTCAACATCTTCATGTCACTCAACTCATTACATATCAGGGCAAGGGTAATGCTAAAATACAATGCTGCAATAATTTGCAGAATTACAAATCAGACCAATGCTTACATTTTATGTACCTAACGAAACGACAGCCACTATGTACTATTTTCACTGACGTATATTCGAAACTTAAAATAAATGCTTAATTTACACAGATTTAATAGCGGAATATTGGCACATCAATGGTCTAATATTCTTTTTAATGTATTGTTCTGTCTCACAGTGGCAGATGAGTTAAGAAATAAGTATATGTAAAATTAAAAGAAAATCATAATTATGTCATCGTTTAAAATGTTGTACTTGGCCTGTTAGCGAGCAACAGTAATAAGAGTAAGTAATAACCTAATAACAATGAACCAATCATATTATTGGATAGGTTAAATGGACCAAAGTCATAATAAGAAACATGTTAATCCTTCAAACATTACAAAATGTAATTATTTAATCTGAGTAATAAGTAACAAGTCTGAAATTATATAATCAATAAGTAAGTAGCATTGAAATGGATTCTTAATGCTGAATATTAACTCACAGATTCAGAAAGATAAGTTACAAATTAAGAATTTCGTACATGTAGCTAGAGGTATATAGTTATTTTATGTATGTAATTTCGATCCCGGGGCTCTATATTGAGAATCTGGTTGTCTCGTATGCAAAATTAAGAGAAACATTTAACAAGGACACTGTAATAAAATGGCAATTATGATGTATTCATTAATCATACAAGAATGTCACCGTTTGACTTTATTTTCAATTTAAAGTATTTAAGAAATGTCCGTTTGAATTCATTTGATCATATTTTTCTAGTGAGTAGATTGTAAGACAAAAATACTGTCGGGATTTCAGCACATCCTTTTTAATGCTATTCCTTCACTACGAATTTAATTCCACTCCGTGCTCGGTATTAGTATTAACTAATAGATGGATGTTAATTTTATGCTTTGGAAAATCTTTCAGTTAAATGAGTATCTATTGGATTAGGTGCACTGGACTGACTGATCGAGTGACTTTCAGTGCTATTTCACTAATAGTATTTTCACACTCAACCGTTATGAAAATTCCCAAATTTGTGGTGGGGTTAATGAATCGAATCCGATATGATTGAACATTATGTAGTCAACAAGTTTGAAAGTGTAGGAAGTGCCACTACCTACAAATATATTTATTAGAGATAGCTAATATTAGATTATCTTCATAAAACGCTACTAAGGAGACTATCTAGTAGGAACGAGCTACCTATTACATTGACTTCTAACCGACACAAACACATTTATGAATTCGCCTATAATAATGTGTGCACGGATGTTGACAGTTTGACAGTTTCCTAATTAAATCGAAAATTGCTATTGACAGGATTTTAATTACAGCTGCACCGTGTAAGGTCATAGGTCAAGTTACTTACATTTTACCACCTTTTTCATTTTTCATTTTACCATTTTACTTAGATTATATCTAACATTTTACCGTTACTACATATTCCTTACATTTTACCTATATTTTAAAATCAGTTTACTTTATCTCATTATTAGAGAAAAAAATTTTAATCCCAGTAGAAAACACTAAATCTCATTACTTGCTCATCAGGCACTCTGGTAAAAAGTAATAATATGATGTGATGAGTTTAATATTGAGCATCCACAAAGAAGAGGATCTGCTAGAGGACAAAAATTAATGAAGGATCGTCATATTCAAAATGACTGTAAAAAGCAGTTGCTATCCCATTAAAATTCTGATCCACTGCAAATAAGTAGCTACCTAGTATTTATTTACGCAAGCACTTATTTACCAGTGCCTTACGTAAGTAAGTACTTCATCATGTTTATATATAACATACATTATTTTGTAAAGCTAAAGTATGAAACCATAAATCCTGATATGTTAGTTTCGTTTGATTATTATTTCACGTAGGAAAAAAAAAAAAAAATTGAGTGCATGGAATACTAATTTGTCTGTATATAGGACTGATGATTTCAGACGCATATAGTATATACTAGTGAATAGAAATAAACTGAACCAATGAAAAATTGAAAATAGAGTCGGTTGCGTAATAGCAAATACTGTCAATGATAAATACCATAGTCACAATAATTCAAATCCCACTATTGCAAGCCAACAATTTTTTTTTATTCTAGTCACAATATCCAAGGTGATTTTATGGACAATTTGATGACGTATGAAAATGGGCGATAAAAACTAAAGCTAAAATGTAGGAAATCAGAGTGTCCAAAAATAATTGCAGCAAAAAGAACTTTCATGTTATTTTTAATTTGGTCATTAGGCATAGGTTATATCACATCGAAAATCCACGTGTATCTATGCTGCTATTCACAGGGTGGGTATTAAATAAGCTAAATAACAGGACCTGTTTTACACATAGTCTAATTATTTTCTAACTAATTTATATATAATAATGTGTGGGGCCAATTTCCTTATTATTAATGAACAGTAAGTTATTAGACAGACAGAACTTGGGCAGTTTAACTGATTTCTTAGTTGCAATCTCAGATAAATGCAGTCATAATTTTTTGGATATTAATACATATGGATATTATTATATTACAAATTATAGTATGCTTAAGGATATCTCTGCTTCAAGGTTGATGCGATATGATAATTGAGTTTTGGTGTTCTGAGAGTAGCAGCTTTCTGTTTTGGGTGGTTAGTACGTAAATGCATTATAAGATTATATCTTTTAGTAATATCTATCTGTAGATGCAGCCGACAGCATCCTCAATCTGCCATGAGAAATGTAAGGAGAAGTAAATATAATAGGAACCAAATTGTGCATGTGGTACAAAAACGACTTTTATTCGAAAGCACGCACCAGAAATTAGTGGACTCAAAAAGAAATACTGTTGAGATGCTTAGCTAGATGAAATGAAACATTGAGAAAAGGTGCCAGAGAAATATTGTTAGCTACCCTAAACTTAATAAAGCTATCTGTGAGAGTCAGCAGACATTTTATATTAGTGGCACACGATGGGAATCTGTGATTGTGAACATGCCTCAAATGAATATAATCAGACTGGTGTAACAGTGTAACTGCATCAGAGCATAAGATTGTCTGCTGCAGATAGAATTATAACAGTCGAACGAAATCATTCGCTTCAGGGATGTCGCTGCTACTTAAGTCTTTGTTTCGGCCAGTCTACTGTCACTAACCGAATAACGCTGATTTTGGTTCAACAGAAATCAGAGCTTCGTTTCACCCTTCG
>JABASI010007028.1:0-10207 GCA_019776505.1 Tomocerus nigrus
GTGGGTTGGCAAAAATAAAATTGACTTGACTTTAAACTTGTAAATTTGTTGATGACACATGACACATGGGGCTGTTGGCTCATTCATATAATTCCATCTTCCCTCATTCAATGCAATTCAATTTGTAGAAATTAAGCAGGGTTATTCTAGTGAATATACCATCCAAAAAGTTTTCCAATCAACTAAAGATTCATTCAGTATTCAGCGTATTTATACCAATTTAACATAAGGACATTTACAATCAGAAAGTTATTTATCATGTTATCAATAACTAAGCAAAGAATAGAATATTAGTATCAAGATTCCAATATCTTAACCTACATAATATTAACTAAGTACATAATAAGTAAGTAGAAAGAATCTTCCGATGACAAATACAAGAGTAGAGATAAATTCCAAACGAACCGACAGTCCAGAATGCTGACCTAAGTAAACATAAGTTACCTACACTGGAATTTATCTCATCCTGTCATCAAAACAGAATGCATTTGACCTTACATTAAACATTGTGTATTACATATTATTATTCATCCGACATACATACTTAAATAGTAAACTACAGATAGCATTAAGTATAGGTAAATATAGTGCATTATGATTCTCATGAATCGATAATTTCAACACAATTAACAGAAAGGTTTTATTTGAGTGTGTAGTTATAGTAGTTGACGATGCAATAAAAATGGGTAGATAAATTAGATGCTCTCTGCCCTCAATCAAATAAATCACACAACACACAGATGTGTGTGATTGTTTTAGCTCGCCCTCTGGGGAGCTTATAGAATCACACAATCTGTCCGTTCGTCCGTCGCGTCCGTCCTTGCGTATACACTACAAACTACAAACTCGCGAACGAATTGACGGAGGCTGCCCAAACTATACAAAAGCAATGCATAATGATATGCCATAATGCCTGTGACGAACCCTATTGAAACTGTTGAAATTGGTCCGCGGCGAGAGATAACGCGCTCACTAATTGCTCATTTGAACAGTCAAATACTAAAAAAGTACGAATTTGCTATTGCACTTCTAATAAATGATAAATTGTTAGTTAGCTAGTATAAAGCATTCTATAATACTCCTATTTAATGTTACTTTTTATAGTAAAATCACTTTGGATTGCAAACTGCTTCCACCCTGTGTTATTTATGTTTTATATTATTTCTACAGTATAAAACTGCTTCTCCTATGCTATCAATATTTGGGTAGTAAGAGTGTGTCTGGCTTAAGTGTGTACAGGATAACCTCTAAGGGCGAGCTTTACTGTAACGGCTTGCCGTTCGTTTTCCTACATGAATTCAAACAATTGCGGTCGCTGACTCGGCCAATACGGCGTCTGGAATTTCTTCAGCACGGACGGAATACGTAATGTTCAGTATAGCCTAATATAGAAATAGGTTTATAGGTATATTTTGCCGACTGCTTGCCGAAGAATGGTTGGGTAAGAAAATCCAGCTAAAAGCATTCAAAAAGGTTTTAAATCCTCTTTGTCTATGGAAACTCACCCCAAACCGTGGCTCGACGAACATACCCTATACCCGGTTTCAGAGGCCACCGTACCCGATGGTCGACTGCCTCACATCTCACCTGATGCCCGTCTTCAATTTACCCGACACCAGATGCTACGGCATCTGAGACCCATATCCTAAATAACCTAACATACTTTGACCTGAACAAACTAAGCATAAACTAACCCAACTTCCGACCTAACCTAATAACATAACCCCAACTAACCTGGCCTAACACAAATAACTTAACATAAATAAACTTAATAGTCGTTGCTAAGGAGATACCTATCATTTTTATGGCATAACTGTTTTGAAGTATGACAATTATTCAAGTCGCCATAACATAAACGATATTAAAAGTCAATAGGTCACAAGATGTCTGCTTCCGCGTCATTGGGTGTCGGCAAATGTATGTGGGACATACAGCGTAGGATGGGTGATATCGGATGTCGTGTGCCGTAACGTCGGGTGTCAGAGCGTCGGTTGTGGAGTGCAGTGGGAGGAAAGATGGGTTGCTTCGGATGCGAAAACAACAGGAGTCGGGTATAGTTGCATCGGGAGTGGGTATAGTTGCATCGGGAATCGGGTATAATTGCATCGGGAATCGGATATAGTTGCATCGGGTCGGTCGCGTATTGTGGTTGAATTTCCCAATAACAAAAAACCCACAATATTATATGATCGTCATTGTACACAATGAATACGAACATTACCATTCATTTTCCGTTTATGTAATGACTTGTCCATAGTCCATATAACATTATAATAATAATATGACTTAGCAGTGTTAGCAGAAGCAAACGTATAGAGTTTGAAACATACTAGCAAAAGCAGCTACTAGAGATAAACTTATTATTTGGTTCTATTGCAATTGCTAGCGTTGCGTTGTTGTATCAAACAAAGCTCTTTGCTATACCAAAGCTGATAGATATCTAACAGTCTACAGTCTATCTACTACCTACACTACACTACAGTCTACAACAGTCATAGTACTGAACTCCCGCTCAATGTAAAGTAAACTTTTTGGTACAGAGTCTTGTTACTTGCAACTCCGTTTCGACGAGAGGCAGCACACGCCCTAAGTACTTTGTGCTTTTCTATTCCATAACCAGATACATAGGGAGTTGAATAGGATAATAGCTAACGTTTCATGGAGACTGCTCTTTTACCATCAATTAGTGTAAAAGATATCAATAATTTATCATTGGCTCGCCTTATCGACTTCAAAACTCTACGATGGACACGGACAAGACTCGAATGACGACGGTAAGTCGTAAAATGTCATTGACATAGAAGTCACTTGTCTAACTTCTTTCAACTATGTAAGGCCTCCTTAACGATTTTTTCCTGAAATTGGGCGAGTTGATGAAAACAATTTTAGTCCAGTCGCCCCATTTTATTAGCTTTTAAGAACTTATCATCAATTGTCATGTCATTTGGGTTGTGTCCATCGTATAAGGTGAATTAATGAATTGTATGAATGAATAACGAATGAATTATCCCCCTTTCACACTGGTGGATGGCAAAAGGATAGACTAGATCAAAATATATAATCAGATTTCGAAAACGTTTTCATTCCACTATGCACACCATGCAACTGCAACAGAATAGCTTGTAGTTAGCGATGGTGCTGCCTCTCGTTACAACAGAGTTACACCAGGAATCTAAAAAATAGTTGAGTTGAGTAGGTACGTATCTCTGATCTGACTGAGCTGAGCCATCAGAAACACAAAAGCAGGGAATAAAGAAACCTAGGATAGAGACACGTACTACTGCTGACTAAGGCGTGCTATGGAATAGAGCGAGGTTGGCGGTGTGGAGTGCGAGCAAATGTACGCATGACGAGGATTTATTCGAACGAATACAGGGAACACAAACGAAGTGCAATCGGAGAGCGGACGACTAGCGACGAACGGAGCGACTGTGACTATGCACACGACGTCATATAAAATAAGACGCCAACCGAGGCAGAGCAGAGCACACAAGCCAAATTGTAAAATTGTAGCCTGGCAAGTTGGCAACAGAACGCAAGGCTAAATATTTGTGAGAAGCAGAGAATTGGAAACCTGGCAGTGCATTTCACTTGGAGCTGAAGATCTTGAACGCAGTCAGTAACCGAGCGAGCCCCCTATTACTGGAGCCGTATTACACGACATTATACAGCTAAATACCTATAGTCATAGCCAGCATAGCATATCTGAGTGAGGAATAAGGGCTAGACTCCACTCCACTCCACTTCTACAATGTTACTGTATTAGTTGAACTTTTGCAGCCCATTGAAATAACATTCGAATGGGGAAACAATAATATTCTTTGAAATGATATCGTCGTTGTAGTCAACTCGACAGTACCTCAGACACGACCCTTAGAATGGATTCGGAGGGAGATACATTGTTGCAGTCGCCCCCGGTGAACGACAGCAAGTCCAACGCTGTCAGTGTTGAGTGCGTAAAATATTTAATCCCCCTTTTCTTAAAACGTTTTGAATTCATAATTTATAATTTGTCTTCTAGTGTAAGACCTTAGCTTCGCGCTCTCCGTAATTTCGCTGACGCTGAGGCATCGAATGTTGCTGACGCTGAGGCAGGAGAGGTGAGGCAGGTCTGTACGCTGCACAGTCAACAGTGTAAATTCTGTAAATATGAATAATGTGTAATTTCAAATGTGGAGGGTACTCGCGTGTTTTTATTCTTTCATAATTCAGAATTAAAATCGTAAATGTTTATGCTCACTGTGTAAAGATTTTTATGGCTAATATAGCAAGGGACTTACACTAATTTTTGTTATTCTTTCAGGAAACAGAAAATCGTGATTCTAGACCGTAACAGAAATTCGGCTGACGGAGTCATGCATTCAAAACCTAAAGCAATAGCAATGACTCCTGACAAAGGCTCGTCTCCGTCGTCCAGTAACAGTAGTCCAAATTCCAACGTTTTGGGCGGCTCTCCTACATTTAATTTTGTTCATCCTTTAAATGGGAAGCTGCTAGACCGAAACCGGAATTTATCGACGATTGAAGATTTGGAGTCGTACCTTTTCGAATGTTCAACTTGCAATGTCAAACAAGACGTTTCAACAATATTCCTTCACGCCAAGAATGTTCACGGAGTGTTTATATGTTTGTACTGCTTGCAATTCTACAAATTTGCCAAAGAGCTGATGGTTCATTTGCATAGAGAGCACCGAGTGCCGTCACAACGCTACTCATCCGGAGTTGAATTTCTGCAGCACGGTGGCAATAACACTGTCCTTTTGTGTGTTGAGTGCAATAAAATCTTTCTGTCAGAAGCTGTGGAAACAATGAAGACACACAATCACGAGTGTCGTAAGAGCACTGGCATTTGTCCAAAGTGCGGTACAATTTTGCTCCTCTCCCTTCTGGGTGGACACATCGCTGCCTGCAAGGGCTCTATGAATTTGAACTTAGAAGGCAATTCCATTATTTCAACTTCTTCTCAGATCCGGAATCGGGACAATGCTTGTCATTTCTGTTTCAAAAAATTTCCTTCAAGTAAGATTTCTGCTCACTTGAGAATGTGCTCAGCCCGGGGCATTAGACCTATGGAAAACGGTTCTCCAGCGGATGGCGATGGATTTATTGGCTATGGCTCAGATCACCAAACAAGTATAATTCGGAAACGGACATTTTTACCACCAATTCCGCAACTGTTACGAGGAGAAAGAACATATGTGCCAGTAGTGGTATCGAAGAAGAACAAAGTTATGCCAGAACTCAATCCTGTTATGGCGAGCCCGGCAGTCACCCCGAATTCCTCCTCAACGGCGAGTACTCCAAGTCCTAAAGACGTGTCCAGTGGAGAAAAGTTGAACGCAAGTCAACAATCGACAACGTTAAGCAATCAGAGTCCTGAAAAAGATGTCACCAAACCAAATGAGGCTGTGAAGTCTCAAAAGACTCCGATTCAGGAAAAAGTTCTTGTCAGTAAGCAGAAACCAGTAAAGCGTGGAACACCCCTCCATAATTTTTCGAAGCCTGCTGGAGTGTCGGATAAAAAACCATCTCCCTTGCCATCCATTTCATCTATGTCCAACAGTATCACTCTAACACCAATGCTTGCTAAATTTATGAATGGAGATTTGAAGGACTTCGAGGAGCAGGCAGAAGATGTTAAGCCTAAAGACGAAATTGTACAAATTAAAGAGGCGAACACAATTCCTTCCCCTGTCTCCAGAAAAGTGGGCCGGATTGGTGCGGATGTCGATAGTGCCCTTAAAGACGAGCCCCACAGACCTCGACGATCTTTGAAAAGAATCACCAGAGAAGATTTCATGTACGAGACTGTGAGCAAAAGGTCTTATCAACGATCTCATTCCATCTCGTCGGGGACCATGTCAGCAGCAGCTTCTCCTAGGTCTCAGCACATGGGCTCCAATAGGGCTCCTGACAGTACGGAGGGGGGAAATAGCCGGCAGCGAAACTCTTTAAGTGTCTCTGAAATTACAATCAACAAAAAGACTTTTTCAGGCAAATCAGGAAATTCGAATGTTGATAACAAAGAAGGATCTGCTTTAGTCATGTTTGATTATGATCATGAGGACAGGGATATTGAGGGCGGGAATAAGGTACTGAATCCTGTTGTGAGTCTCCAGCGACAGTCTCTTCCTCAAAATAAGAGAAAATTAGGAGCCGCACAACTGAAAACTGTTGCTGTACCTTCTCCTAGCTTCGAGGAGGACTCTTACGAGGAGTCAGAATCCGAACCAGAACCAGAAGTTAAGTTAGACCCTTTGCTTGTGGAACAAGATACCTTCAAGAGGCTAGGACTGTTAATTATGGAGCTCTGTGAAAAGCTAACGCCACAACGCTCAGTAAGTGATGATTTACCGGACTCTGGCGAGACTAGTGAGCATGAACTAATTGTAAACTATAGTTTAAACGATAAAAGTGGGGACAGCATTTTAGCGGAAATGTTGCGCGCGACAAGTGCGGAATGTCTTTACTGTCGACAAGTAAAATTAATTAGAGTAGACAAAAGACAATTAGTAATGCATTTGCTAACAATGCATAGTTGGAAGTTGAGATGCCTCCGAACTCCTGCTATGCTCCTTAAATCACTAAAAGCAACAGGAGAGAAAATTGCAGGTGACAAGTCCTCTCCTACCTTAGAATCGCCTGTAAAGAAAGAGAAAGAAGAAATGGGCGATGAGTCGACGGAGACAGTAAAACTTTCTACGCCCGACTCTAATCCTCCTGCAAATCCCGAACCCCTCACTGGAGATAAAGATGAAGCTACTAAATTAGATTCTATTTGCAAAAATTCTTCTGAATCTGTGGACAAGACTGATCACTTAGAAGATTCCCTTTCATTAGCTAAGCAAAATTCGTCAGAGGAAAATTTACATTCTAACAATAAGCCAGTGTCAGAGCCTGCTACTATTAGTGAGAAAGAAGATTCAACAGCGACTAGTGCTGAAGCTCAAACTGTCGAACCAAATCCCTCTGCATCTACTAAGGAAGCCAATGACTCTTGTGATACTAAAACTAATGATGACGCTGGTATGACGAAAATTGCGGAGCCGATGGAAAAGGCTGTTGAAGAGAAAAAAGAAAAGGAACCAACAACTCCTTGTTCAATATCAGAAAATTTGTCTGCGACGAAAAGTGGCGAGACAGAGTCAGATATGAGTCAAGCTATTGCTAATATCAAACAAGAAACAGATCAAACAGAACAACAGAACAATCATCCTGAGGAACCAAACGAGACTGATGAAGTTATTCAAATTGAGTGGACGGATTTTAAATTGGCATTATTGGATAAAGTATTTCGTTCTGATAACGTCGTTTTTGCTTATTCAGGTAAAGGTTTGATCTTTTCGTTATTCAATTATTTCTCAGTTGTTTTAAATGATATAAAAGATTCAATGATACTATTGAAAAATAATTCTTTGAAGATGCCGATTTGGAACCGTTTGGGAAAATGCCGTGTGAATGTCTTTTGTGTGGATTCATGGCAGAATCCCAGACAAGTCTATTTCCTCATTGGCGAAAGGTTCACCGGGGAGTTGCCATGAAATGTGCAATGTGTCACGGGAAGTTTCTGTTTGCCGGAGCACTTTTCTCTCATCTTTGCCTTGGCACTCCTAGTCCAGTCATCCGAGATACAACTGTAAAAGATTCCAGCACTGCGGTGTCCCTCCCTGGAACTCCTACGGCAAATGGAGTTTCTCCAGGCTATGGAATGATTGGAGGAGATCAGGTTGCTAATGATAAAGACGATGGGTCAAGCGATACGATTTTACTGAGATATCAGTGTAATATCTGTGAGAATTTACAATTGCCCGGTTTCTTTAACTACATGGTACACCTTCGAAAAGACCACAACAAATGCGAACTTTGTTTGGAGACGTTGAAAACGCAGAAGGACTTAGAGCACCATTTGAAGAAACACAAATTAAATCATTTCTGTTGGAAGTGTGGCGCGACTTACTGTGCAAAACAAAATTTTATGACTCATTTATTTTGGAAACACGGAACAGAAAGCGAAGATTGTTCCAAATGCTTGAAAAAGAAATGGCCTCATATTTATCATTTTTGCATCCCTCCAACAACATTCATTTGTGATGTTTGTGGCTATTACTTTACGAAGCCTAAATCCCTCATTGTGCACAAGAGACTTCACACAGGGGAAAAACTAAGAAAGTGTAATCGGAAAGAATGCTTTGAAAAATTTGTTTCGAAAAAGCTCCTACTGAAACATATAGAAAACGTACACGTGAATCCCCCCAAAATTCCAGATCCACTCCCAGATGTTCAACCCGTTTCTGAAGATGTAGAGAAAGCTGATCCTTCTGCTACCCTTACAACTAATGAGACTGATTCTTTACCTGCACCTGTGAATGAAATCCCTAAACCGGAGGCAACATCTGAACCTGATGGCGGCTCCGTGGCCAGTGCAGACACTGATACAACTCATACAGCGCCAGCTAATATTTCTGACCCTAAGGCTGCTGACCCAGTGGCAAAGTCGAGTGTAGCAGAGGAGTCAGTTCAGGATGAAAAAGAAAAAGATACCGAGGGAAAGGCTGAGGTATCCTTAGAAAAGTCCCCGGAAGAAAATTTAGCCCCTTCTGTGGCAGCTGTAGACCATGTGGATCCTTCTGCCTCATCCCAAATTTTGGAAATTGCAGAAAGTCTTAAAAATGAAGCCTCTTTGATATCTGACTTGAAAGAGTCCGACGTACCAAAACAGCCTTTCAATATTCAAGAGATTAAAGGACCTAATCTGTCAGAAGAATCAGATAACAATTCAGACGATGAGGGGGGCGCCAGTCCTAAGAAAAAATCTCGTACTTCTGAAATGCCCGATCCTGCTTTAGGAAAAATTATTGCTGAGAATCTACCAACCCCTGATGACATATACGAGGATAGACCCCTAGGTGATTCCAAACTTACGAATGGATCAATTTTTGCCACAAAGCTGGTCGCACAAGATCTTGATTTGAGTGATGATAGCAGCAGTTGTAGCTTCGGTGATGCAGAACCTGATAATGATGATGGGCCGGAAATTCTGGATATAACTAACAAGAGAAGTCTTAATTCTCAGTCCTTGCCCAACAGTCTCATTACCAAGCTCGATGACGATCCAGCCATGGACATCGATGGTAAGAATCCTACTGTTTAGTTAATTATTAATTATCTATAATTAATTTCGGATCTATTAGAGTTTTTAAAAAATCTGACTCTTCATTTCTAACAGAAAGGACATTAATTGTTTTGAATACTAAATAACTGTCTTGTTTTGAAGCATAATATATTATTTTTACAATTTTTCTTGGTCATCAATTTTTTTAAGATTCATTTTTCATTTTTGCTTCACGTTCAAAAATATTATGCGATACAAGATCTGGATATTGCACTAATGTACCTACTCCATTACTATAGTATTTATAAACATAATTCTAATTTCATATGCACTAGTCATTTACTGATTTTGCTGATATTCGCCGTAAAGCAATGGAATATATTTATTGGTGCCTTTGAATAATTTAATTTTTCTTTAAAAATGATTTAATGCCGCCTTACGGACTTTTTCCTTAAAAATAAATTCTGGTTCTGAAAATTTCCTACGATGATTTGAAAGCTCTTAAAATTCTCAGAGGGAAAAAATGCAATTCATTTATGAACTACTATTTACTACTTTACTTTTTTTGCAGTAGAAATATTAGGAAAATTAAAAAAAATATTGGTATTAATTATTGGCGGTCTATTATTTTTATATTGCATTTTTATCTGTATATATTATTGCATCGCCCAATTAGAAAAAAATGTTTCGTTGAAATCATATCATTCCAAATAACTTCAGTCCAAAAGAAATTATATATAAATAAAATATTTGCTTGATAAAATGCAAATGAACTATATGACCTACCTACCATAGTAAATGGCTAAATAATAACTCTCATTCCCTATATAGCCTTTAAGAAATACTTTTGCGTATCTGAAACTACCAGACAAGTAATGTAGGACTACATAATATTATATTTAATAAATTAGGAACACAGTACTTATTTAACATTTTAACTGAAAAAAAAAGAGAAATTGTGGTAAAGTTGCAATACTGAAAATAATTTTCTTTCGCTGCAGATGCTATTTTGGAAAAGGCAGTGTCCGAAAACTTTAAGAAAGTTCCACGACTTGATCTCGATGCCGCACTGCTGGACGATCCCGAGAAATTAAA
>JABASI010007029.1:0-10207 GCA_019776505.1 Tomocerus nigrus
AAACACGTCACGGCTTTCACCGTCGCAGGATTCAGACAATTTTTAGCTTAGCGAATGCTTACCGGCTATATGCGCATACTATATATTATTATTAACAATATTTTTGAAATAAGGATAGTCAAAATTTAAAGCGTATCGGATTAAATAGATTTTGAAGCATGAACAAAATCCTTATTCGATCGAATGTTCCGATTTTCCGATTAAATAGATTAGTTGCAATACCGTCATTTGCCCTAAATAAGGACACTGCCCTAAATAGAGACACTCGCTTTTTTGGTGCCATTCTTTAAATCTCAATTTTCTAAGACGGACAGTTTTTGTCCCTATTTTGTGTATGTACATCCTAAATCGGAACAGACAAGTATTTGTAGCAATATGGACGAAGTGAGCTTGCTATCCCTAAATAGGGACACCCACAGATGTTAAAAATATTTTTTGATCCATTGTAACAATATATTTTATAGATTTGGCCTACAAAAATGGCGTGAAACAAAATAAATGAAATTATTAAGCCGTTCGGCAGTTATATTTAAAATAATTTGAAAATCCGTCCTAATTTAGGGCAAATGACGGTGCTATGACTAACTACATTATGCATGTAAAAGTTCTGAATTCAAGTCATTCTAAAACACAAGCCCGGAAATGATGTAAACTGTGACAGAAAAATAATCTGATTCTAATAGAAGCAAATCTGAGACGATTAAAAAAATTGGATTAAAATCCGCCGATTTTCTTCATACACGGGCAAAGAAAAAATGACATTAGTGAAAATTAATTTAATCCGATGGGGTTTCGATTTTGACTACCCTAAATAGGCATACTTTAATAAAATTTAAATAAGTAATGGGTTTTAAAAGGACGTTTGTTATAGACATACTATACCCCGGATAAAGCAGTGTTAACATCCATTCGTGCACCTGCAGTGTAACGACTCGCGCCGAGTGGTCCTAGCCGACCTTCAGAAACGGGAATTATTTGTAAAGAGGCGAGTGTTACGGTCAGTTCGAACTGAGAGTCTGCATACAATGACGCGACAGTAATTTCTGCTTTGACTTCGTACTCTTGATTGGGGATAGCTAGGCAAGGTGGGCCCCGCTACAGTCAGTAATTCTCAACTCATGGAGAGTATTCCGTAAGGAGAGACGACACCTGCTGTGGCTACAGCAAGCAACACGGACAAAACTGCCAACTTGAACATTTTTGAAAGTAATGGTTTTTTCTAGTTTCTCATGAAGCAATCAGAACTAAAGTAATCCCGTTGAAGGATTTTTTCATTAATTGGTTGATTATTTGATTCAGTGGAAAAAGAGGATACTCCATTACATCAGAACTAAATTTGTGGTAGCTAGTTTGTAGCCACACCGCTTTTCACCTAAAGTCACTTGATCCCATATACACGTTATCATTACAAACAAGACACATGTTGAAAATGAAAATCCATTCTTTTCGATTCCAGATATCGCTTCAATAAATCCACTGGCATTGATTTAATTTCCACCATGATTATTAACTCTGACGTTTATAGCAGGCTTGCCGTGAATGAAATCAGGGTTTTGTTTAAATTGCTTATATTCACCATGCTTTCGTGTACTGGCAATGAATACATGGTCTAATTTACCACCATGTACATGTGTATGGATAAAATTCCAAAATTTTAATTTATAATAAATATAAAACCCTGGAACCCGACCATGTAACACGTAACTTTGGCCCAATTCTGAGCTCAAACAAAAAATGTTAATACAAACATTACCCTTACCAAAAATGAAACTATTTTTGTAAACAAAAGTAAACAAGGCTCAAACCAAATTGTGACATAAGCTGTCCAAAAGTAAAGTAAACACTGCTCTTTCTAGGGTGCAAATAATAAATAATGTCAGTACCGTCAAGGCCCTAATAAAGGACCCTGACCTATTTTGTGTGTTGTAGTTGTAGATTGGTACTGTGTGTTGTATGCCTGTGTTAAATGTGTGTGTATTGGCATTTGTTTTACCTACTATAATACTGTGTACCATACCTGAAGTATTTATTATTATAGTGTTAATATTTGATGATATTATTAATTAGGTATGTATAAAAACAATGATTCAATGAAAAATAAATCAAAATTCTCTAACTTAAGATGCGATTGAAAATGGCTTCTTGGTTGTAGCACATTATTATAGCACGGACCTCAATCTTTTGTGAAAGCAGTTTTCTTCCGACCCCTTTTCTTACAACCTTACCGAATTGACTAATTTTTTTGTGAACATCCTTATTTTTTTCCATTTGGGAGTGAAATCTTTATCGACATCAAGGAACTGAAGCAAAAAATCCTGGACGAGTGTGCCAGAATCACACACAAGCAACTTTTTAGCATTCGACGTAACTGGGAATATCGAATGCACTAATGCATCGTTCAAGGAGGAGGCCATATTGACCACTTGTGAAACCTCCATTTTAATACACATGTCGGAGTCTACGCAAATGCCGACCTTTTACACATGTCGATTTAGTTGTACCAACCTGTATGTGTAATTACATTCGCATTTTATGTCTAGGTAATCCCATTTAAACACTCTTGTAAATAATATCATCCATGTGTTAAATTTTATATTTGTATACTAATGCACTAGGTAACGCTGGACAGCAGATGTACGATGTACCATTATTTCCACCCAACTTTAAAAATTTGCATTTTTCTTTTGTATTATAAATGAACAAGATTCTGACAGGACCGGAAAATCTAACGAAGTTGTCTTTCTGCTCTTCCTAAAGTGAAAAGGACATGATTACAAATACAGCAAAAGCATAGTGTACAAAATGAATGCTTAGAGATTAATTATAGTATAATAATAATCAAATGTGTATTTCTAGGCAGGGTAATGTTAATGTTTTAATCGATTACAATCAGGTGTTCACTACCATTTAAAGAGAAATGATTTTTACATTTAGGGGAATATTTCTAAACTGAATTATCTGTACATCAAATAACTGGACCACATTACAATGCAAATATATGAATATGAATACCATTAAAGCAGAGGCATTATCTTTTAATTTGTTGATACCATAAAAAAGTCATATTGCACAGATGACAGACGCCTTTGTTTCATCGGCAAGCCTAACAAGACACGACATTCAATGTGAACGCACCTTATATTGCATGACAAAATAAACGATAAATTATAAATGCAAAAGCAGTGGAACTAATAATAATATTTTATTCGTCAACTTCTCTAGATTACAATTAAAAATCACAATCACAAATGAGTTTTTATGTTGATATAAATAGTGTTGTCTTTGTATGTTTAGACTTTGTATGTAGGTAGTAGTGATAGAGTTTACTTATTTATAATATTTTTACATTCTTACTTACATTATGTTGTGTTTGTTTCAGTCAAGTTAGAAATAACAGCATCAATACAGGATAGGTTACATATATTTCTAGATATTTTCTCAGTTGCAATTACACATTCACATATTTGGTCTTTAAGTAAATACAATTTTAAGTTCTTTTTTAAACGAGTCAGCATCTTCAATTGATTGCATGAAATCTGGTAATTCATTCCACCATTTGAATGCTGACTCATTAAAAGTTCTGCTACCGTAACTATTTTTAGGTAAAGAGCTTTTCATCAAACAATTTTTGTTTCGTATTTCATACTTACAGCTATCTTCTATTTTTTTTACATATTCATTGAAGTAGGATGGGCATGTATTATATATTATTGAGTGACAAAATGTAAGTAGACATTTCTTATACAAAATTTTTGGGAACAACCAGTTTAACTTATAAGTGATATCTTCCTTTATACAATCATAGTATGTTTTGTTGAAAATCAGTCTACCTGTTCTTCGCATTACATTTTCCAATATACGAAGATTTGTTTTCGTAGCTGTACCCCATATTATTGCTAAATAGTGTATCTTGGACATGATTAGTGCATTACATATCTGTATCAATGTTGATTTGGGTAATATAGGTTTTATTGGGTAGAGTGATTTAATAATAGCGTGGCACTTTCCAGATAGGATATTTAAGTGGTTTCTAAAAGTTAGAGTTGGATCAAATGTGCAGCCTAAGGTTTTTAGTGAGTCTGTATTTTTTATGTATATCCCCTCGACTTCTAATTCTATTTCACCAACTTTACTCACATCGTTTGGGCTACCTATAACCATCATTTGCGTTTTAGCTATATTTAGAGACATTCCATTTTCCGTCATCCATCTATTTATTAAAACTAAATCAGCAGTTAATTCTTCTTTCAACTTATGTAATTGTTCTACCCTTCCAGATATGACTAAGTTGGTGTCATCTGCAAATAGTATTGCTATACATTTCTGGAGGACTAGTGGTAGATCATTTACATAAATTGAGAAGATTAGTGCTGAACATATGCTGCCTTGAGGACTGCCTCTTGATGTGAAAACAATTTTTGAATTTTCATGTTTATTACCTTTTAGATATTGACATCTATCTGATAGGAACGATTGCAACCAGTCAGGATCTACACCGTACCATGTGAGTTTTTCTATAAAAAATTCCCTAATTATTACGTCAAAGGCTTTACGAAGATCTAGTGAGACTAATATGCAAATGAAGCCTTTATTTAGTTTTTCATACATGTATTCAGTCATTGCTGTTATAGCATGTTGTGTCGAATGTCTACTTCTAAAACCAAATTGACCTTGATAAAAAAGTTGGTTAGATTCAAAATACTTTGAAATCTGTTCATATGCACATCTTTCAGTCAGTTTGGAGAGGAAGGGTTGTACAGATATAGGCCTATAGTGCTCCGGCTTAGAAGCATTGCCAATTTTGGGCACTGGTGTTACTGTACTCTGTTTAAAACATGAAGGAATGTATATGTTTGTATATGTTTGGGCAATATGAATGGCTGTATATGTTTGGGCAATATGAATGGCTGTATATGTTTGGGCAATATGAATGGCTGTATATGTTTGGGCAATATGAATGGCTGTATATGTTTGGGCAACCAATGGCCATTTTAAACATAATCGGAGATAGTCCTAACGAGTCTACTGTCCTTTCTTTTTCATGTTTTTATAAGTATTAAAGAGTTCAACTGAGTTTATTTGTTTTAGTACTAGTGTGCAATTATTTTTATTTAGTTCGCTTGGTTTTTTTGGCGTGTTTAAAGTAAAGGATTCATTTGATATAGAGCAGAAATATTCATTCAAAGAGTTTACGTCTATACTGCAAGAATTTGTTTTGGTTTTCCTAATAAAAATAGAGTTTACCGTGTCCCATGTCCCATCTTCTTTTATTCGTTTTGCTAAGTCAGACTTTTTGTCATTAATAAGTGATTTGTTAAAGTCACGTCTCGTTTGTTTGTAAATGCTGAGATTAAGTTCAGATTTGTCAGCATGATACATTTGATATGCGTGTGTTTTTATCGATTGAAGCTCCTTCGATTTTGTTGATAATGGAAAAGGATTATCCTTTTCAATAACTTTTCGAGTTTTTAATGGTGCATGTTTATCAAAAACATTTAATAGTGTCTTTGTAAAGAATTCTATTTTTTCATTCATATCCCCGTTACATTCTCCTATTTCCAATAAGTCAATTGCTAGCAAGTTAGGTTGAATCTTATCATATTGTCTGAAGCTTATTTCTACTTTGTGTTTAGTCATTTTAGTGCATTTACGTACAACATAACATGCACTATGGTCGGATAGGTGAGGTGATATTGTACCAGTACTACATATATTTTCCAGATCATTAGTAATTATAATGTCGAGTCTTGCATCACCCCTAGTTGGATGATTTATGACTTCACTAACATTATTTCTTTTTAACATATAAAGGAAATTTTTTACGTTGCTATCTTTGTCATTTTCTAAATGGATATTAAAATCACCACACATGTAAAATGTTTTTTTTGTTGCACTACACTCGTGTATTATGCTTTCAAAGGAAAAAATATCAGCATTTGTAAGATAGAATTTCGGTCTGTAGATACATGTCACAAGAATAGATTTGTATTTACAGAGTTGTACAGTTATTGAGATTTGCTCAATTGAATCGTCCACAATAGTTTCGTCAATTTTTAAATTAAATGTTTTTATGGTTAGGTAATTTTTATGTAGAATGGCTACACCTCCACCATCACCGTTTCTATCTTTACGCATAATAGTATAGCCAGGAATATTAGTTAATATTAAATCTGGTGACAATTTTGTTTCACATAGGCATAGTATATCAAAGTCATTCTCAGTTAGAAAATTATGTAGTCCAGTAGTTTTATATCTAATGCTATTTACGTTATACTGACCTATTTTTATGTTCACCTGTTTATTCGTCCCTTTGCACTGCGAAAAGAAGTTTCTTTTCCATATAAATTTGTTTGTTTACGAGTTCTTTGTGCCCTACCTACTGGTGTGATTTCCTTGCTAGTTTGTGTTTTAATGTTGTTTATGGTGCCTGATTTGACTAATGCATTTGAGTTGGGTTGATTGATATTGGTATCTGCATTAGTTTCATTTGTTCCTGTATTTGTTAAGTTTATGCATATGTCGTTTGTTTTTGTTTGTAAATTGTTATGCTTCCTTACTATATGTTTAAAATCTTCAACTTTCTGGAAATCATATAGAACATGTTCATTGAATACTCCTTTTATATCATAGCTACTAATTAAAATTACATTACCATTTATGTATGGATTAGGGTAATTTACTTTGAACTCCTCTAACTTTTTACGTTTTAGCTTATTACTGTTATTTTTTTTGACTGTTAGGTCAGGCGTACTGTATATGCCATACATGTCTGAGGATTTACTTAGCCATTTGGAATTCAATAGTAGTTTCCTTCTTAGCATAGTGGAGTACATAGTTACTCTGACTATGAGGGGCTTAGTGTTTACTACAATCGATATCTCTAATTTGAGATGCCGATGTTTGTAGATAAGTAAATATTCCCAATACATTATTGCATACATCATCATACCTGCCCGTGTTTACTGTTATACCCCTAATTATAATATTGTGTTGTCTTTCATTTCTATTTATTTGTTCTTCGATATTCTCTAACTTATTGTGCATTTCGTTTGAGTGCATGCATACTAGGTCTAGTTCCTCTGAGAGATCATTTGAATTTTTATTCAAATCATCTCTCAGTAGCTTTACTGTTTTTTCCAAATTTATAATTTTTTCATTTAACAGTTTGATAGCTTCTGAATTTTCGTTGCATGCAGTACATTTTTTACTCATTTTAATAATTATTATTTCTTTTATTACTGTAATCTTTTTTTTACTTAACTTAATGTGTTGACTATGAATTGGTGTGCCTGGTTGATGTGTTTGTGTGTTTGATTTCCGGAGTTTTATTTCTTGTAATTACTTTCTGTGTCCTTTTGTCTCCATAAACTGCTACAACTGCTAAAACTGGTTCACGGTAATGACCAGTTACCGAATCAACTCGCCACAGGTAATCCTGACGAGGGTTTAAGTGGGAGGCCCTACCTGAAAATATTCAGTTTAAAAGATATTGTAGTGGGCTGGCTGATGCAGTCAAAACAGGAGCGAAGGCAATTGACAACCTTCCTGCTCCAAGTACAACTTGGAACTACTAGTAGACGTACTAATATGCCTGCTGGATCCAAGTTATTGCATGCCTTGCAACGCCTGTCATCAATAATTGATTGAAAACACTCATTCTTGACATGTTTTCATGTGCCTTTATATAGTAGGAAATATTAAATAAAATACGTTTTGTTCTTGTTTACCGTGCTTTTCTAATTTAGCCAAATTCCAGTAGTTACCTACGAAGTAATTACACTGATGAAAGTATTGTCCTGTCTTGTTTCCAAGAGTGTCGCACTCTGCAACAAAAACATTTTTGAGAAAAGTAATTATTGTATGATAGCAATGTATTTTTAAGGAAAAGAGAAACAATATCATTTGTGGATAGGAACATATTATTGCTTGTAGCACATCCAGGACATGGTGACCACAAGTAGCTTTTCAGTTGTTGTGCCAGGGTTGAAATTTCCCAGGTTTATTTTCAAGCAAATGTCGGACATTTTTTTATTAAAATAAAGATTATGTTTTTTCTGAAATTTCAAATAGACTTATTAATTAATTTATATCAGTGATATGATTATGATATTGGGAATATTCTTCAGATTTTAAAATATAAGGCTCTAAAACTGATGGAGAACTATAATTGATAATTAAATGGATTGGAAATCTAGTACAATTAAAAGGCTTTGGAAATCCAGTAGAGTTAAATACATTAAAAATTCACGACAATCGTCTAAATGAATTATTAGTAAAATTTGACAGGATATAATGATATACATAAACAAAGATATACAAACAGCCAATATATTGTCTTAAAATTGAAAATGCCCACACGAAACACCATAGTAACCCGTGATCCTACTCCATTTGCGTCAATATGTTCTGTAGAAGTTATTTGAGTAAATTAAGTAGGTATGTACATATTTAATATACTCACTGTCACCAACTGTCATTATAATAATTTGCACGCAGTGTCTAAAACGTATCATCAAAAAGTTAGTCCGTATATACTTGTAACGGTAATTAAGTAGGTTTTACATTTTACTGATATATATAGCAAAAAGTAAATTCTAATATTTATGCTGTTTTTTTAGATAAAAGGGTGAAGATGAAGTCCGCGAATTTAGCCATTGTTATATTTTTAGTCTTAGTCATTGCTTCAATTTCAGATGCTTATTATGAAATCGACGAAGAAGAAACGAGGGAAGTGCGACAGAGTAACAGACGCAAAGCGGTAAATAAATGCATTTCCTTCATTACTAATAGTAAATAGTTATATTAGGCGTCATCATAATATTGTCAGCAAGTAAGAAAAATTATGTTTTCAAAAATCATTTTTGTTTTTAGTGTAGCCCCAGGGCGCAGGGGAAGCTGGTGTCATGGAATGAGTCCTGAAATTAACTGCTGCAGAGGATGTGATCATCGTCGCAGATCCTGCGCTTGAATAGAAATGCAGTTTTTTCACTCATAGTGTCCAAAATTAAAGATTTTGAATGTTGGGTTCCTGTGGGTACTTACCTTTCTATAGTCCTTCATATTGGAAACCGGTTTTATGTAGCAATAAATCTTTCATTAGTGAAAATTATGTTTAAAAATAAAGCAATTACAATTATTAAGAACGATTGTCAAAACTTTAATATTACAAATTGGATCGTAATAAACAACAAATATTTCAAATGATAATATTCCCAAGTTGTTTCATTTTCGAAACTGCATACGAATAATTTTAAAACGTTTTGCGGCTGGTTTGAAAAACTGACTAGCCGAAACTACGAGACTTAACAAATATATTATATAATTTGCATGAAAACAACTGACTACAACCTGAGCGCAATTTTATTATCAGTTTAGCAGTTATTTATGAAATCATTCTGTACGAAAACATTTCATTGCAAACGAATTATAGGATGCTCAATTGCATTATTTTTTGGCAGCTGTATTTACATAATTTTGTTTGACTACAGTTATAGAAAGCTGAAATTTTTAATTGTAATAATATGATAATTTCCTGGCAATGTTGTATTATTCATGCTGTTTTACTAATTACCAATATTCTAACATGATGGGTTGAAAGCTTGAGAGGGATACCGCATATCCGACGAGGAAAATAACAATTAACTAGAAATAATGAAATAACGCGATGATTAAGGTTTTAAGTTTTAATGAACTAGTCAGTTGTTTATCAAGTCGTAGGACGTAGTATCAAGAAAACTTTTTATTTAGCCGGATTATAATGTATGATGACCTACATAAGAAATATTAAAGCTATAATTTGACTTCCTTTTATAATATAGTATACTATTATATGATAGAAAGTCAAGTTATAGGTTGAATCTAAAACCATATCCAAACATCCATCCAAACATTATGCTTAAATTGTAAATGTTTAGAAGTAAGTATTTCAGTGTTTTTGCGCAGCACCAACAGCAACACACTGAGACATCTATCGGCCAACAGCAACCCAGCCTGCACACGCCATTGGGCCAACAAGGTATATTGGTTGGCAACATCGGGAATGTGGGTGCATTGGCAAATCGTACTAACAAATGCACTTTCCCAACGCACAGTGTTCGAAATCATTCACAGACACGAAAATTCTCAAAACTGCACAGATCTGAAAGATAATGATGATTTCATGTCAATTATCTTGCAAGTTCAATTTACAAAAAAATAATAATCAGCC
>JABASI010007030.1:0-10206 GCA_019776505.1 Tomocerus nigrus
GGGGGGGGGGAGTATCTACTATCCTTGCTATAACTGTACATCTTTTACTAAATAACATTTTGCCATTTGATTGTAGTATGGGTGGGTTGTGGGTAGTCTACTTTATTTAATTTATGCAATTTTAGATTTAAAAAACGATCAAAGAAACTAAATATTTGCTTATTTGATCGGTTGGATTTAAAGCAATTGGAATTTGTGAAATTTTCTCTAAAAACTGACAGCAAAAAGAAAATAATTTAGGTAATTTGATTTAAGTAAGCAATTGACAACCCTTAATATACATTATGCACTTAATAAATTATAGTAGGTATTAATAAGGTCTCTTACATCCGATTAATTTTCAATCGACTGTGTTGTAAAGTTTCGAAGTTAATTAAAGTATCCGCTTTGAATTTTTGAAACTATAAACTGGCAGCAATGAAAAATTCACGTCTATAAAAATAATTTGATTTGATTTGATTAAGGTATTGAGTGCCCTTAATATAGATTATGCACTTGATTATATTATTTGAATTTCTAGCAATGAACGGTGATAGTCGCATGTGAAGTGTAAAGAGATCATAGCAATGATGAGATGATCGTAGGAAAATTACGTTTTGAATTAAAATGTTGAGGATAGTTTGATGTATGAACGTTTGTGGTTGGGGGTTGAGTGGATATTGGATGATTTGCTAGATTCATCTTTTGTCTTAATGAAAATGAAGCAAAGAGAAGTGAGCTGCTTTGAAATTCTAGTCAACGCAACGCAAAGCAAGGCAAGGCAAAGGCAGCACTTGATTTATTGGAGTCTACGCTTGAGGGAAGTCTAAAAATGACAAAGAGCTCAAGTTGGCTTCACTTGCTTTGCTTATTTGCTCATTCTACTAATCCATCCATATGACTACTACTGAACTGACTTCTCCTAATCACACATCACAATTTCCACCTCAAGGCACATTCATGGAGACGCAAAGCATTTCAAAGCTCAACCTCCTCTGGTCTGCCATGTTCCATTTTCTAGATAAGTCCAACTTTTTTGCCATTTAATCGCCGACTCAAGCAAGAATTACTGCACATTCGAAAGATTTCAAAAGCCAACTACAATTTTCACGTCTGAGTGGCATAATATAAATCAGTAGGTATTTATATACAAAGATGTTGAACCAAAGTAGCTGGACTTCGTTGCTATGGAATTGTGGGGGTAGGTAGGTTCCTCTCTATGTTTTCATAATATTTCACTTTTTTCAAGTGGAGACAAAATCCTCGTTTTTGTCTCTAGTCAGAAAAAAGTGATATTTTAATTTTGAAAATCCTCGTTTATATTTCGCCTAAATATTTGAAATTTTTTGTCTTTTCAAGTTCATCAGAATTTGCAAAGGGTGAAGGGAGGAGATTAAATCTTGAGAAGATGTTAAAAATATCCGAGTGCTAATAGTTTAGTGTGCAAAAACAAAAAATCAATGAATTTTCCTCGTCAAATTATTCACATTACATAAATTTCTGTTTGGTATTGATATCGAACACTGTGCCTTTACGGTAATCAAATGTCTAAATTGGGATTTTCTATAATTTGGTTCATTTTGGCCATTTTAGCCAGGTGGCCAAAATGCAAAAGAAGGTGGCTTTTATATTACCATATCGAACTTTAATAAAATGTGCTGGTATGGAGTAGATGGAAGTTTTCCAGTAAAATGGATTTCGTTTGTTAGTTGTCGAAAAAGTAATTTTTGTGATGGCTATTTATGTGTAATGGTGTAATGAATGGAATAAATTGTTATTGTGTAATGTAAATGAAATGTCACAGTGACATATTATGGGATTGAATAATAATAGCTGGCTGGAGTAGTTGTAACTTGTAGTAAATGTAGTGTAGCATTAAAATTGATAGAAATGGGCGAGGAGCTCGGATGTTGTAGTAGTAGTAAGTAAGTATTAGAGTGAATTGAATAAGGGCAGACACAGACAGACAGTGTATATAAGATTTGTTTGTAAGGAGAAGGGAGCGGGCGCGGGAGTTGCGTTGAATTATTGTTGATATCGCTGGGAAATCTCGGTGATTTCTCATCTGACCTGACCTAGAAATGACATTGTAAGAAGTCTAAGAAGGATTTACTGATTTTCAGAATGATTTCGTTGGGCAATTGGCACAGAGCAGAACAGAGAGAGAGGCGCTCTATATATTTTTAGGCTCTAGCTCTGAGTAGACGTGTCTTATTGAAGCAGTAGGGAAATCTGAAGGAAAAAATTAACTCTTGGGAAAAGTCAATTTGGTTGGGGAAAGGAAAAGAGGGAGTGTTTGGATTGAAACTGAACTGATTGTAAGTAAGTTGTCTAGTAGGGCTGAATTCTATTGGGAAATCCTCTCTCTCTCTCTTTCTTTCTTTGAAGGATATGACTTAATACTTTTATTTGTAAACTATCAGTGCATTTATATGTCTAAGTTTTAACTAAAGGTCTCTATGCACGCAAGCCAAGTCAAATGATGCAAAGCAAGTGTCGCATCGGAAAATCTGCCCGAACCTATACTTTTTCGGCTTAGAGCAAGAGACACATAAAATTATTCTCATATTTCTACGCTTAACTATTTATCTGTATATCCTCAATAAGGTGACCATATAAAACCCCTTCGAGGAATCCTCCTCCTGAATTTCCGAAAAGCATTTGATTCGATATGGCATGAAAATAAGTCCCATAGAAAGATATTTTAAGGACGTAATTAACTTTGCAAGGAAAACATGGCTTATAATTTATAATTAGTGCACCTGGGTGAACTATTCTTTCGCCGTTGCCTTCAATGCAAAAATTCAATGGGGAATCCCCCAAGGTTAACCCTTGACCCATAAAAAAAGTAAATTACATTTAAATTCGGCTTTCGAGGCCAACAAATTTTGCGAAAATACAATAGTTCACCCCCGGGGGACTAATAAAAGTAAAAGTTTGCTTTATTTTTATTTAGGACAGTATTATGTATCTAATTGCCCCATTTTTGTCTGAAAAATATGGCAAAATTTTAGGTGCTCTGATGATATTCTCAATATATTCAGTTTTTTATAATTCATGGCATGCTATAGGGAAGTGTCCTGATTTTTTGACTAGGAAAACTGGTCACTTTAATCCAGAAGAAAGTGTTCCTTTCTATTATAAGTGTAGGAGAAGATAATTTGAATTCGTTTCTTTTCTTTCTGATTTCGAGGCCAACAAATTTTGCGAAAATACAATAGTTCACCCCCGGGGGACTAATAAAAGTAAAAGTTTGCTTTATTTTTATTTAGGACAGTATTATGTATCTCATTGCCCCATTTTTGTCTGAAAAATATGGCAAAATTTTAGGTGCTCTGATGATATTCTCAACATATTCAGTTTTTTATAATTCATGGCATGTTATAGGGAAGTGTCCTGATTTTTTGGTTAGGAAAACTGGTCACTTTAATCCAGAAGAAAGTGTTCCTTTCTATTATAAGTGTAGGAGAAGATAATTTGAATTCGTTTCTTTTCTTTCTGGGAGTTAGTCGATCAGTTGGTATTGTTGCCCGGAGCCAAATCTGGAGTTTCTCTCTGTCCTAACTTTGACTGGTGGAAGGAAAGGAAGGGAAGTCAAAGTGAAGCAAGATTTTCGCAGTGTGAGTTCGGCTCGGTTCACTTCAGTCAAGTCACCAGGAGAAAATAAATCTATTTCCTTACTTCCATAGTTCTTCTTCCTCCATCCAACTACATACATACATAATATACATACACACACACACACACTATACACATACACCACATCTAACTAAAGAATATAATACTTATGTATTTAACTGCACCAGGTCTAGCCAACTTTCCATTGCGTGTCAAGATCTTATATAGATAGATCCAATCGCCCCGTATTTCATTCAACTATATAGCAAACTGATTCCGAAGAAAGTTGTTTTTCTACTACAGGGTCCACCAAAATTAACCTTACATACCACTTTCTCCATGTAAATTCCATAATTTCACGCTAAATTACACCCGAATTTTTTTACTTTCACTTTTTCTCTAAAAGTAAGGTCACATATGACTTTCTCCATGTAGATTTCATAATTTCACACTTAATAGAGCCTCAAAATTTGATAACGCCTTTCCAACAAAGTAGACTACTTTCAATTTTCCTCTACTTTTCAGGAATAAGTGAAAGTGGTGAAAGTCTAATGGCTTGGAACGGGTGGGAAAAAATCGGGGAAATATTTAGAGTAAAAATATGAAATTTTCATGGAGAAAGTCATGTGGGGAGTTAGTTTTGGTGGAGACTGTAAATGCATTAGGTTGCTATACTTTCTTGCACAAATAATAGTGTATAAGTATATTAGGTGCACGACAGTACGTAGACACTTAGTCACTCGGTTAAATACATAACTCAGCTCTAAATCGTATACAGAGAACTACATAATATTTTCTAATGTAATAGAGCCAGTCCGGTAAAATTCAATCCCATCTTATTCTTGCAGAGGCAATCAAATAAAAGTAAAAAAGATTTCCCTTAAAAACCGACTTTATGATATGAGACAAGCATAATGTAATAAATTTCTTCCTGTCTCATAGCATCACTTCCCAAATGTTTTCCCGCTACTTTCTCCTCTAAAAAATATATCAAACTATCAAGCCAGATGATTTTCTCAGCAAAGACATTTCTCTATTTCTTCATATGAATAATAACTGCAGGACCAAGCCTGAAATATATCTGCCAATAAACTACATTATGAAAATCATTGCATTGCAAAGTGTAAAAACCCAGAAACAAATAATATCAATCTTGCAAAATATTGACATGCTGCCCTATAAACAGGGATTTTATCTATTAAGTACAAACTATAATATTACTTTATCAATATCTAAGAATAAGCCGAATATCCATTTATGACAGTATAGGAATTTTTGTACAGGACAAGCCAAGATGTCTAAAATGAAAATGAACAAGGCATGCACCTCCGTTATCAGGTGCTGACCTACTCGAATTTCTATTTTCTGCACACAATTTACCATGTATCGAAATAAGGTCGTTACTCACTACCAATAAATTTGTACCAATTTGGCTGCATAAATGGGACAAAAAATATTTCCCTCCTTTTTTGGCGGGATATAAAGGAGGTGAAAATCTGTCATCTATGCAGCCAAATTGGCGTACATATATTGGTATTGAGTAATGACAAATGATCTTTAGAGAATTTGAATGCATGTAAATTGAATGCCGAAAATCTGCTGGAAATGTCGGTGCCTTGTAAAGCTAGATGTGGAGGTGAAGAGAGCGGCTCAATTTTCAGATATCGTGAGGCAGGGTGTAATGTGTAGTGCAACATATTAATTTGTAAAATTAGAGCTAATAGCTGGAAATTACAATTCTTTATCGATGGAAATATGAAGTAAAATAAATTTTGCAAAAGATTTAGCACAATGTTTAATTTTGTCAACTGTGAAAAATCTAGCATTGCAAATACAAGGAATTGCTATTCATAGTCTGTTCGGCTAAATTAGAAATTCAACATTAAGAAAACTGGGATTTACTAATGTATTAATACAATGCCGTATAGAAAAATTAATGATTTATTAAAAAATGACATTGAAATGAATCACAGATTCTTCAACTATCATTGTCGGTGTAAGTGTAAAATTCATAGTCTGTTCGGCTAAATTAGAAATTCAATATTAAGAAAACTGGGATTTACTAATGTATTAATACAATGCCGTATAGAAAAATTAATGATTTATTAAAAAATGACATTGAAATGAATCACAGATTCTTCAACTATCATTGTCGGTGTAACTATATTTTAATTTATTTTAATTTTCATGAGGTAAGTAGGTTAGTTGCAGCAGATGACTGTATAATGTGAATCATCCTTAACAGAACGAAGAATACATGTTGGCGATAGTGAAAATTAGTAATGCATTGGGAGTGGAAGGAGGAAAGGAGAGAAAGGGTAGACACAAGGAGGGCATAGGGGAAAGCCATTATTAATCTCGGCAGACTCGGACACCCTTTCTTTTTCTTGCATTTAAGTTTGTTCTGAGAAAATAGTGTAATAGCTGTTCGTGACAAATAGTATCGTGTAGGTAGGTGCAAAGTCTTTGTTCACTGCAGAATTTTTGTTAGCAATTTGTTGTAAGTTTTAAGGATTATTGGAGTTAGTACTTCAGTATAATAGTCAGCGTCTACCTATATATTTTATAGTAAAAAGAAAATAGGGAAGAAACGGGCGAGAGGAATGTCGAAGGACCATAAAACAAAAATCCACAGTATAAATAATGTCGGGAAAAAAATGAAGATATCTTCGGGAGCAGTAGCATTGGTATTTGGTCGTAGTAGTAGGTACTAGAGAGTTAAGCAATGAAAAGGGAGTCAAGGGAAAGATGTAACAATGTGATATGATCTGCTAAAATATAATAATTCAATTTTTATTTTCTTTGGGCAATCCACGAAAGTCATTAATTNCATTAATTTTGATCGTGTATAAAGCTTGGCTTTCCTTCCCTTGGCTCCACTACTTAAGTACATCCGCAACCAAAGCAAGCAAAGAAACGCAATATGATCTAGCAGCATTTCAAAGGGCACCAATATTGACATCCACTATTTATTTGCGCATGAGTCCCGCGAAATTCAAGCAGCAAAAGCACATTGAGGCTTAAGGAATGTACAATTTCAAAGGGACCACGAGGAAAAGTTTAATTTTTTAGATGGAAATGTTTGAGGTTTGAATGGCCCTAGAGTGTTTGCTAATTTCGGCGCTTATTTTTAATCAAAAATTGGAATTTTTATGAGGCATAATTTGAAAAATAAAAATTTGGCTGTTTTGGGTGGGAAGGAGAGGCTTAGCCCCAATGCTCTGCCCCCTTCAAATCCTTTGCGCCCTTTTCACCCTTCAATCTCACGCGAACGTCTGAGATTAGTGGATGTCTATATTTCTTAAATAAGATATACTACATGAACAGTTGAATAGGATCCCATGCAATTTCTGTATAGTGAAAGGAGAGAAAGTGAGCTTTCTCCAATTCTTGTAATGGATATATTGGGAAGAGAGCATATCAGTTCTTAATGGTCGTATGGTTCAGTTCCAAGTCTTTCAAGTACAAAGTGATAAATCCTGCACGTCAATTTTATTCTCTCCTTAAATCTAATGCAGAGCGTGTAATTTCTAATCCTATACTCCCAGAACCCGTACCCGTCTACCTATTTACCTTTCACTTCATATTCGCCAAGTTCACATTTGCATAAATTTGAAGAAATAATATTACCTGCATATATCCTCACCCTACATTCCAATCCCTTTTAATCCAAATCCCTGAATTCATTTTCTCTATTCGCTTTTACCCAAACCAAACCCCCTCGTTTTCTTAAGAAAAGTTCTGGTAAAATAAGAAGAAACCCTTTTTTTGTTGACACGGTTAATACATTACATTACATTTCTTACTGCTTAATACATTAAAGTGACATCCTTTAATCTGTGTAATAATTAAGTGCATTTAAATCAATTAGGTAAAATTGCAAAAAAGGAGCTTAAATGCACCATGTAATTAAAATTTAAAGATTTTTTACTAAACATGGAAAAAATGCATTTATCTAATGTAAAAAAATCATTTAATGACGCTTATTTAATTCCTTTGCGATATTTTGAGAAATGGGCGGATTTGAGTAGAAGTGAATTGAGAAAATGAAGAGAATTGGATAGAAGTGAATTGGCATGTAGGGTGACGAAATGCAATTACGAAGAAAATGATAATATTTACAAGTTGAGATAGTTGGAAGTTTCGGAAACAGGATCATAAAGCAGAGTGACTCATTATCAAAATAGTAATAATCGTATTGACCGACAGAGAGAAAATAACAGGCCGAATCCAAGAAACTCAATTACCAAAATATCGCCCCTAGGAATTTTTGACTTTCGAGGAACCACATAAGGGAGAACGAAATCGTTCAAAAGTAGCAAACACAAAACGAACAATGACAGAGTCGTAGACAATCGGACCTGTTTAGGTTTCAAATAAGATTATTGTCAACAGGTTTTTGATGATTCTTTTTCAAATACATACATGAGTTTTGTCTCAGGGCGCTTCTAGGACGATGATGATTTTGTGAAAGACAGGTGACGAAATTTGGTCCAGGATAAGCCACGGGACAGACTCCGGTGACATTGATTGCGTCACCTTTTACTTTTACACCAGCAAAAAGTCGTTTTTCGTCACCTGTGTTTCACAAATCAACAAAATAGTCGCCCTAGAAGCAATTTGCTTTTGTCCATACTTTTGCATACCCAATTTATATGGCTTGACACAGCACCTCCTGGATAGAAATCATCGTCATAGTTCAATGCTAAGATGTAGACCAACATTATAATTATTTCAGGACATCTACTTCCCAGTATATCGTTTATACATAAAATCAAGAGCGTTCCACCCAAAAATACTGTAAGCTCGTGAACCTGTTAAAGAAAATTAATTTTCATGCAAAGTCCAACTAAAACTGTTACTTAGGTCACTAAATATTTTTATTAACATACTAAGTAATTATGTAAGGTTGGTTGGTGCTACATGGTCCAGCTGTTTTTTATTTCCCACTGCACCAGATAGCAAATACCTGGATGTGTAATGGATGAAAATGTGCCAAGTTGATTGACATGGACAGAGAAACTATCCACGAGCCTCACACCCCTCCAACATTTTCTAAATTTTCATCCGAAACACTGTCAGACGTTTTGGATGCAAAAAGGCCTTTCGTGCCTTTTTACTTGAGTCACATAAAAAGGTGCGGCATGTTTAAAAAGGTGCGGCATGTTTTTCTGCCTTTCAGATGAAAATTTAGAAAATGTTGGAGGGTTTTGAGTCTCGTGGATAGTTTCTCTGTCCATGTCGATCAATTTGACACAATTTTCATCTATTATATACACATCCAGTCATTTAATTTCTACTTATCTGGGTCTGGGGGAGTGGAAAAACATATTGAGCTATAGACTAACTACAATTTAACCAACCTTAACAAACAGTTTATCATGTATAATGAATCATACAATTGCTTGCTGCTCCTCCTCAGACACCATTCTCTCTCAGAGATCAAGTTCTCCTTATTCACATCCAATTTCGAAAAGAACAGAAAACTAAAAATATGTCGTTTATTTATTTTAACAAGATACCTAATTGAATTGAACTTAACTCTAACTTAACTTTTAGGTGTTAAAACAACGAATAGTTTGCCCGTTGCCGAATGGTGTAAATGTGACTTGTGATAATTAGTGGATTAATTTATAAATGATTAGATTACTGTATTCAATGTCCACTATACTATGACAACATGGAAGCAATGGGATCCGGTGTGAAATGAATGAGAACTCGGTGATTTAGTGAACGAATGCTAATTTATCGAAATAAATCGACGATATATAAAAATTAGGTTTACTGGCCAAAAGAGAACCTCTGCCAACCTTTCACTTTATATTCGGTAGCCAGTAGGATAATTTGACTGAATATTGATCAACTAAATTTTTAAATGTGCATTAAGAAATTATGATACAATAAGAAAATTGTTTAGTATGAAATTGAGACAAATAGTTCAGGTTTCTGCAACTGGATTAGGGTCACTCGTTATCAGATGCGCTAGTAAAACCACTGAGCGAGAGAAAGTGAATAACAGACCTAGCACAAAAAATTCCACAAACAAATCAATGAAGAAATAGCGTCTTTTCCAATTTCGGTCAGGCAAACGAGATAGAACACCATCGGTTAGCATGAGCAAACACAGAGAGAACAACGACACAATCGTACCCAATCGCACCTAAGTTTAAATTCCAAAAAAGATTTTGTGAAAAGTTTGAAAAATATTTTCTGTAAAGACTACCAAAGTAGTTGTACTGTTTTGCCATGGAATTATGGTGGACGGTAGGCTCCTGAAAATGTGTTCAGATCAAAATTTCGTATTTTTTCGACTGGAAATTTAAAAAAAACCATCTCTAGTCGAAAAAAGTGAAATTTTATTATGAAAATAATGGGAGGAGCCTACCTTCCCTTACACTCTGGTAATTACAGCTATCTTGGTTGACTGGGTATATATTTATGAATGTATATATTTTGCCTACCCGTAGTACATGCCTTCCGAGTGACACTAAACCTCCTGGATAGATTAGATTGTCATAAAAATAAGGCAAGATCATGACAGGGAAGATAATCCAAATAATGAATTGCGCTCCAATTATATTAGCTATAAGTAAAAGCAAGGTCGTTCCA
>JABASI010007031.1:0-10204 GCA_019776505.1 Tomocerus nigrus
ATAAGGAATATTCGGAGTAATTTTCATTGAAGAATTCACATAAACAAAACACAGCACCCCTCTGTTCAACTTTTATAGCATGGAAACGTTAATTTTGAAAAATGGCTGCTGTGAAGATGTGTTTACAATACAGAGTTAGTAAACATCATGATGTTTGTGTACTTCAGTAGTTTTACTTGTAAAGTGTTGGATATTAGATGTGTAGAAGTGCAATGTTGATATTGGTACAAGTCTATATCATGTTGTATCTGCGTGGTTTTTTTTCATGAAATTTTCCTTCATAAGTAGTGCGTGCACGTAGAGTTGAGTAGTGAGTAAGTGTAAAGCTAGAGTAGCGTCTTGAGGAGAGATGGCTAACTGACATAACATAACACTCCCACGGAATATTGTTGTGAGCTAGCCTCGACTATAGAGGAATATAAACCAGGCAGGGAGAGTATAGGGTTGGTAAAACCACACATTTAGACACGTAGATGCTTACATTAGTAGAGAGTTGTAGGGAAAAGAAGGGGAAATGATGAAAACGTAAAAGGAAAAGTGTGGAAGAAGAAATGAAACTCACATCACACAGCAGCACACAACAGCACAACAAAAACACATCAAAGCAACAAAAACCACAAAGTCATTTTATATGTCGTTATTGCATCCAGTGACTTTCCTTTGCTTTTACTTCACTTCACATGCTTTGCTTAAGTTGAGAGTGTTGTTGTAGTCTAGTGCAGATCTTTTACATTACTACATCCTCTATTATTACTACGTCGTCGTCCACGAACCTAATGCTGCAACTGTTGTGTACACTCTGTGTCCTCTTCACTCCTACACAACACACGCTTATTAGGACTTGAAGCATAAAAATATTATACAGAGAAGTAGCCTCTGGCCTGTGCAGTTATGAGCTTCCTCTCTCCTTCTCTCCACTTCGGATCAGGTTATCATTTCTCACTGTTATAGTCCTAATAAGATCAAAATACGACACTAAGCGCACTAAAGTGAACTGTTGTACATCTGAGAAATGGTGAAATTATATAAATATGTTCGAGGGGAAAAGTGCAGTTGAAAATACACAGAGCAACAATGGAGAGGACGGCAGTGCGGCATAAATTCTCTATAACAAATCGAATTATAGGGAAAAGTACCATAGATTGCCATTGCACAACACTTTGCTTTCCTTTGTTCCTGCATTACTACTTTCCTTCGAACCTCTCGCCGTCTAATGCTCTCTTCTATTAGAGCGATTTATGGCACAGATGCTGCTGCTTCAACCAAAAGTCAATGTCAAAATCAAAGGTCTAGGTTCCATTCCTTTTCCTACTGCTTTACCTACTTGTTTTTGGATTGTGCACTTATTGATGTCTGATACATAGCCACTTGCACAACATATCTTATCAAGAGCCCTTTATAAATTCAATGATATTCCCATCATGTCTGCAGTGATCATCTGCATCGAGCTCCGCCCTGCTCTTCTTCATTGTTAATTCTCTAATTTCCAGCTATTCACCTTTGTTAAACAGAAGAAAAACTTCTTGTCTCTGGTTTGACGATGAGGACCAGGAATTGCTTGTTATATCATATTAATATTCTGTTACCGCAGTTGGTGACGCCTGAAACCCTTTATGTTGATTCAACCATACAAATGTCTCATATTGTTACCATTACTATTGTCAGTGGCAGAATAACTTCTTTTAAAATTCAACAACATAAAATTAATAATTATAAGAATAGCCCGGATAGTCTATTTTCTAGTTTCTAGATAGTCTGTATTATTTCTAGCAATACAATGGCATTTTCTTTAGAGATAATTCTGTTGCCCTTGATTATGATTTGCAAAAATCAGCCAGCTAACTATCTAACTATTTTCAATTTTTGACCGAAAATTTCTTGGAAAATAAACATTACGACATTTCGAATTATTAGAACATGGTTATCAGTTTTGAGACACAATATGTGTGATATTAGTGCTTATCATCTATCTATTGATGCTAATTTGTGAATTGTATTAGAATGTATGAATTTAATTTAAAACGCTATTGCTATTCCTAAATATTTAACTTGAAAAATAAAGAAAAATAAATCGCAATTGGGCTGTCTGATGATGTGCAGTAATTTCAAAGCGTGACAATCCTCTTGATTCAAAAAAGGGGAGGAGTTAGTTGTATCTGTAGTGCCGTAGACAAATGGAATAGTGGTTAAAAATTAATCGGTTTGCTTTGCCACTCCAACGGGTTGATTATGTGCGGAGTTTGCCTGTTTCTTTTCAAATTAGGCAACGGGAGTTCGCGACCCGCATCTGTAGAGATTCTGTCCAGATACATCTCCTACAATTTATATTCCATGAGAAGAGCTATAATTTAGCTGAGTAGCTCTCTCCGTTACTTTTATTTAGCTATATCCTCACATTATAAACTACTAAAGCTGATCTACGCTCAACTTTGTTGCGGAAAGACTTTGGAAGGATGTGATTGTATAGGAGCTCTAAGTTAAACAGATTGCTATGTAGTAGAAGTGACTAGGAATTCTTGCCCTTATTTTATTTCCTTTTATACTATAGAGTATTGTGCTATATAGTTCAGTTTGTAGGAAGAAAGAAAACCAGCATATCTCTCTACAGTTGACAACTGTTTGTTTATAGTTGTATGCGTATTATTTGGCATTTGGTATTCGTATGTCTAAGAGTGGTAGCCACTCATTCACAGTCAGCCTCTGCTTTCCCTTCCTTGGGATAATGCAGTTTTCATTTCTCATTCCTTCACTTCATTTGAAATGAGAAAGTTGATTCTTCTCTCTCGCACTTTAATTTACATCAAGTTAGAGTTAGCAATAGCATTGAGCTTTTCACTAGTGCACTCTGCTCTATTGCTTTACTTTTCCATCAGACAGCCAACCAGCTTCCTTCATACGACAAATTATGTTTCTTTGAATGCGGGCGACGCAACTAACTAACTGTAAGTAGTGCAGAAAGGGAAAGATATGTACATAGTACCTACTACTACGAATCTGTACATTACTACAGTGGTGCTTGGCAGTTTACTCTGCTAACTTGTTAGATCTTCGACCTTCTCTAATGATCAACTTTTGCATTAGATTGACTTAAGTTAAAAGAGGAGAAAACGTGTTGTCATGTAGCAAAAACTTTTTTCCTCTCCACATTCAAATAAATGCAAAAAACAAGGACTACACTACAGTAGTCTCTAAAAAGGCTCTAATGAAACTCATGCAAATATCCCTAGAAAGCGACAAGCGACATACGCATATTCCTCGCTCGCGACTGCTCTCACTAAAACTAAAAGCAATGTGCTGGTGACAGTCAGATGAGTAGAGTACAAATGCGTTTTAATATAAAAAATAACATTGGAACTTTTACTCTTCTCTTTTTTTAGCTCTTTCTCTCTCTCTCTCTCTCTCTCTCTCTCTTACACTCTTTCTCTCTAATGAATTAACTTAGTGTCTTCCGTGCGCTTTAGGTATCCCTTTTCTTTTTGCCGGACTTTCTCTAACATGACGAGGCATAAAATAAGACGCAATAATTTTCGATTCCTTCCATCAGCTTCTAACTAATGTAGTGCAAATAATGCGAGTAGAAGAACAATAAGGCACGAAATAAGATTTTCCTATACATTTAACTTAAGTTTTACACGATATATCAATATACACTCACAATACATACGAGTGAACGAAAAGAGAAAACCAAAATAACTGTATACTTCTTCTGTACTATTTCATAGTGACATATATAGAGTCGTAAATGTTAGTCTACACAGTGTAATGCAATATAGCATCATATATAAATATATATTGTTGATAAATATATATTTGTATACAAGGAATATATGTAGTTATACCGTCTATAGTGACACAGTCCCTAGTGCATAGATATTATTTCTCTTGTGTACATAGGTGTAGTATAGTAGTGCTAGTTGAGTTTATGATAAAAGGGAGACAGAGATAGAAGGAAGCGATCAAGCCTGCAGACTTATATTATAACACTACCTGAATACCAGAGTAGGTAGGCAAAGGGGAAAGCTCACGTAAGTAAAAGGTACTTGGTGATTTTTATCAGCTCAAGTAGCAAAATAGGATGAGTCGACTCCAGTTCCTTTCCCTTCCCTTGACTTTTACACATTGCACTCGACGCTTCTTCTTCTACCTATACACTTAATACATTCGGCTCCCTACAAATACAATACAACCACGGATCTTTTTCTCGTTGATACTTACCAATCTCTATTTAGGTGCGGTTTACTCTTATACCAAATACTCGCTTTACCTTTTTAATCTCGAGTACATATGTATATACTTTTCTTCTATGCTTTCGCCAATATTCATTTATAATGTAAAGAAAAACTAAATAGTGTTAAGCTTAGTAGACACAATTATAACCAGTACTTAAGTCACACCTACTTATTTTTCCTTGCCTCCAAATACTTTCATTTATTATCCCAAACTATAAAAATGTTCAACTAGTCCGTGTTAAGACTCTTTTCCATTGAATTTTTTTACTTACAGATTTTGCTTTTAGCCATTGAAAATTAGGCTACAGGGCATATCCTCCACGTAATCACATTTCCCTTTCTCTCTAAACGTTATACTATCATTCTTCATACGCTGCTCATAGAAAAATAAATAGAGAAATTCTGCATTTTCCCCGTCGTAGCACCTTATCCTAAGATGTCTTCTTCTTGCAATCCAATATTATCGTAGTTGGGCTTTGAAATGAGTAAAAATAAGTCACCTTAGCATTCATCCTGTACAATGTCATAGCTTTTCTTTTATGTAGGTGCACACACAGTGACACACTCTCCATCCCTACGTCCTATGTGTAAAATATTATGAAGTAATAGAGATATTATGAGCCTAGGTGGCCCTTGTTACAAACACTAATACCTGCTTAGTTACCTAGGTATGTGAATGTAGAGGCAGTAATGCATTGGGTGGCGACGCGACGAAGGTTCGTCTACGTATGTACATATAGCTCTGGCTAGATATTATTTCGTATGACCTGGCCTATGTCCCACTTAGTAATCCTATTGCATTGCTCAGGACCAAAGTTGAGAGCCGCTTTGCTCAAAGCACTTTTCTGCAACATTTACTGCTCCAGCTCCAAAGTCCTATATCTTTCTTTCCCTTTCTTCAATAGTGCACATCCTACCTTGGTAGATATAGGAGGAAAAATAAAGGGAAGGGAAGGAAAGTCCTTTTTATTCTAACGGTCTCACATCACATCCTATCAAATCCAATGTACATACATATAGAGGGATAAGGAAAGACAAGGAGAGCGAGAGGTGAGCCAAAGCCAAGCCAACAGAACATAACTAAAGTAGCCATCGCATTGGATCCGAGCTTTTGTGCCATGTTCTGCCTAGTCCCGACTCTTCTTCTTTATGTACCCAGTTGCACTGACATACATAGACACATGGTCTGTTGTGTAGTGCAAGTGTCCCCGTTGTACAATAAGAACATCTCCTCTATCTAACACTATTATCCGCTACACTAATGTCTAAAAGCATAGCAGCCCCTCTATATACTAATACTTATGACGTTACAAAAATGTTCTTAGTCCTTTTAAAAGAGATAAAGATTCACCGATAAGGGATATAAGTACGTAGGTGAATGATACTCTATTGTCCATACGCTATAATTGTATCTAGACATATATGAATATATGTCACAGCCAACTGGGGCACCAGCCAAACAGAATTCACTCCGAAATCGGTTTGCCTCTATAACTAGGAATTTCCTAACAGTAATTTGGAGCAAACTCCATCATTAAAAATCCAAATCATTTAAGTATCCGGCATATTCAAGAGTAGAAATTATTTAAAAGAGGTTTGCTCAGAAGGACGCCTTGAGGGGTTCCCCAAATTAAAATATTTTCCTAAATTTTATTATTTTAAGTTGATTTTTGGATACTGATCCTAACATATTTTAATTGCTGCTTAAATAATTTCTAATTGCAAAAATTTGTAAATTGTGAATAAAATCGACATAAGAAATTTCGAATTCTAAATAGAAGTCCAATGTATAAGATGCTGGCCGTGTTTGCCGGTTGCTGTAATGGTCTTTTGTTGACTTTGACATATATATTTATGTTGCAATTACTTTTGTGTAAGCTAAACTTTAAGAGTGCTCCACGGATATAGTTTTCTGGACAGATATATGTTTCTATTAAGTGCATAGTGTATGTCTGGATCTACATAAGGTAAGTAAGGGCAGACATGCACTTACAGGGAATTGCAGTCTATCTTGTGCAGAGAAAGCTAACAATAAGTTATATAGAATGTTCAGAGAAAGGTTTAGAGGAGAGAAGGTAGAATATATAAAGTGGAAAAAAGTATCCATTCCCATTTTCTGGGTCCTAGCAAATTATGTTGCCATTTCAGAGTGTCAAATTGCCTCTGCCGTTTTCCAGTGTGAAGTACGTGAGTGGCTAGGTATGTAGGAGGGCTCTATAACTATTGCATCTGTCCTTTATTTTACAATGTGGTTTTATGCAATTTGGACTGGTAGTGTGAGTTTGGTGTTATGTTATTGTAGAGGATAGATAACTCAGCACTCTGCTCTCTGTATCACATAAGATAAGTAGAAAGCACATATGTCTTAGGCTCCCTTATTATGAGTACTTTCTGTGTGTGAATGCCTATGATGTTAGTTTTCATGGCTCCCACACTCTCACTAAATAAAAACCACGGAGCTCTGATGTTTATATAGGGAGATGGCTATATATTTGTGCGATAGTTAGGATTTTCCCGGCAACTTTTTACTACAGACGTAGTCGTGACCATCATCAATATTGCACGCCATTTTCCATTCATCCTCTTCACCTTTGTCCACTGACTAATCCATCTCAGACATCTCGAACAAACATATCTAACCTGCCATCACATTGCATCACACTCATCCATCCATTCCATTTAGGAAAATTCCCTCCCGCCCGCCCGCTCGCCCGCCGACCATGCAATTCTATTTGCTACCTACGCAGCCCAAGTAATCTAATGTTCTGTTGTGTCTGTGATGCTGTGCGGATGGAAATCGAATTCCTTGTGGGATTCAAATTGTCCGAATATATTATGCATAATATGTGTTGTCTGTATGGACAGTGGAAACTTTGATATGGAATGGACGATGGAAAGTAGGTTAGCTAGATACATCCATTTTCCTCCTTTTTCTCCACTCTATCTCTATTTCCATGTATTCATATGCATGCAATAGCATTTTTTCTTTAGCACTGAATATTGCCGACAGAGAGTCGAAAAACAGAATATAATGAAATTCCCACAAGCCAGACCAGCCAGACATTTCTCTCCAATGTCCAGCAATAGTGTTGCTAAAATAAGAGCCTGTTTATATCTATACCTACGTACAGTTACAGTGAGCAGATAGCTCTTGATCACATCAATGTTCCCCGTTCCACTTACATATATCACTTTTCACAGACTTTTACATGTATTGCCTTTCTCCGGAAAAGTGAATAAAATTTCCTTTGATTTTTGTTTTTTCTCGAATATTTTAGCTACGCTCTGGACAGGCAAAAGATTCTTTCTTCCATTCTAACTTTCGCAATGTGCTGAAAACTTTTTCTGGTAACATGATAAAGATGTTTATGATTAATATCAAATTCCCTGACACCATGTCCCTTTCCTTTCATTATTTCTCTTAAAATTGACCCTATAAGAACCTAGTACCACAAAATTTGGGTTTTTTTCGCTCGTGTAAAAATGCAGGACCCAAAAATACCGTTGTCGGTTGCCAACCTTTCGAAAGTTGTAGCGAAAAATCAAATATCTTAAATTAAAAGAGAAAGCATTCGTATTATAGAACATTCCAGGTAAATACGATGGAGAAAGTTCGTCTTCATTGACCTTAAACAGTAAAACAGAAGTTTTATAACTTATAAATATATATAAGTTAGGATTTAGGAATACAATTTGCGAAGTGCTTCTCGATATTCTATAAAGACAGGATGGAATAGCTGAGTCTTATATGTATTGAATGAACATTATAGTAATGGCTAATATTATAACTCACGATTAAAAGAGTAGGTACCTCTAGGCCAAAGTAAAAGTGGGAACTGCTATGTGATGTTCAAAACCGTCAGACTGCGGTTGAGGGAAGGCAATTTTTCTAATGTGAGCACTCGGAACTTTCCAATTTCTGTATAAGATTGAGTGAGAAACGTCCGTCGCTATTTCCAATCCCACATTTTTCACTTTTGAATCCAAAATGTATTTCCTCCTCACCAATAGAAAGTTCGACGAGAAGTTGGGAACTACAACTACTTAGGATGGTACTGAGGATTATTATCCTATCAAACCGTACTTGCAAAATTAGGTATATTTACTTTTTAGGGCACATTAGAAGTACTACTTTACATTTCTGTAGCTGCTACAGTGTGCGACATTATAAAATAAACATTTTATTTTGTTTTTATAAAAGGATCTCAATTCCTTTGTTATTTGTAGAATTTTCATGCAGTCATTTTTACACTTGTCTCTATTATCTGTATAAATATGCATTAACGAGCGTGATCTGTAAAAAGTGAGCTAGATATTTTTAATAGACATCTTGCAACCTAAGTAGCATCTATTAAAATGATATTATTAAAGAGGCTGTACTGGTATTTCCTTAATAAAGCTGGGAGACATCATCAATCGCAACTGTGATATATAAAAGGGAATAAACAGTAGCTATTGCTTGACTAATATAAATATTTGCATGCGTTGAGTTGCTTATTTCCATGTTTTCGTAAACAGAAATAGACGCAAGACAAACATTATATAGGAAACTAGCATTTCCTGTGCACAGTAGTAGTAAAGTAACCCAGCAGTAGTGCGAGTAGTGCCTAATGCTTATTGTTAGCTGAAGATTCTTTCTGGCTTACTTTTCTTTGCTGTCGTTAGGTAGTGAGTTGGGGGTAGGGAAAGTGAGGGAAATGTGTAGTAGGAGCTTGTTAAACCCAAAACGGGAGAAAGTAAAATATTGCACAGTGTAATACATACATATTTAAGTAAAGTTAGTAAAAACGTACATAACGTAAAATGTAACACGAACGTATTCACTATCTAATGCATTTTCGACGACTCTGTTCTGTTCTGTGTGTATCAGAGAAATCTTTGCATTATTGCTGTCGGAAATTTAGGAGGAGCTCTCCACATGAGCATCTCTTCCCTACCAGACTAATACTCTCCTCTCTATATTCTCCATCCGTCTTGAAGAAAGAGGGAACTTCCTATCTATTTCCTGTGACTCCAGAATTTATATGCATATACTATTCCGTGTATGCTTTTTCGCCACATTATTTATATTATCGCCTTCGGCCAACATCCATCCATCTATCCAATCCGTCCTTTCTACTTTCCATTACTACAGATATATGTACATATACATAGTTACTAACTTCTACTTCTTAGTTCACGTCATTGCACACTCTCAGCACACACATACTTACATTCTTCATCCACTATCTTACATTACTTTTAATCCCCCAATATGTGCTACGACGACGCTTTCTCCTCAGACTCGACTACCACTCTCGCAATCAGAATAGGCACTCTACATTTTGCTTTGCAAACGCTAATACGTATGCAATGCTCTTAAGTGTACACAATCTATAAGTCATATCAGTAAAATCCAATATTTATTGTTAGTTTACAAATCTCTTACGTATCTACGGATGTGTACACTTTCCCTTGGCTTTCTTCTTATTGTTCACTGCAAATAACTATCCATCCGTGCATATTTGCCTATTTCTAACTCAAAGCTACTCTGCCTACACTATTTTCTACATTTATTAGTAAATGCCCCAAAATACACACAAATCTACTTAAGAAAATATTTGCCTAACATTCTAATAGATTTTAGCAATGTTATATAACCTTTTTGATAGAATTTTCCTTAGGGGTAGCAATAAGTACAAGTATATGCTAAATGCTTTATAAAAGTGCAAAAAAAGTTGTGAATTAAATATCCTGATCTTTAAGTACGGTATGTAAACGGAAAGTGTGTTATAATTCTCCCGCATTAGAAATGGTAGCTATTTCATTTCTAACTTTTTAGTTTTCTTCTCAACAAAAGCTTACAATAATTTTACTTTCACTGGAGTTGCTATGCTAAAAAATTAATTCACGCGGGGAAATGAAGAACAGAATTAGAGACAGATCTCGTAGAATTACGAAAGAATTGTACAACGAGTTTTCTTACATAAACCTGG
>JABASI010007032.1:0-10203 GCA_019776505.1 Tomocerus nigrus
TTTTTTGCTTCGGGGAGGGAGTGATGTATTCAGGCGAGAGTAGCTAGAATAATTTCAATTGAATGTCGACTAAGGTAAGTCTCATTTAATTGTTTAATTATTCGGCGCTACTCTCGCCCTCTACATCAATAAGATATTACATGTAGTTGTTTAAAGATCCAAAAAAATGACTGGTTTGCGATGTCAAATTGTATTATAGATATCAGCAGTTTACATTTTATTCTGAGGTAATAGTAATACACAATTTTGTTACAGTTTATTCACGCAAAGTATTCCGATGCTAGGCATTGTTTACCACCGCCTCTGCAAAATCTGTATCACGAACCAAAGGTTTGTTATAAAATTTGGCAAAGACTTCCGAATTTTTACTCCAACCTGCCCTTAACCTTATATCTTCAATTGTTACACCCTTTCTAAAAGCTGCTGACGTTGCTGCATGTCTACAACTGTGGGCCGTAAAAGTACTAGTATCAATTCCGCTACGTTGTAATACACATTTAATCCATCTGCTAAGGGTCTGTGACCCAATTGCCTTTCTTGGTTTTGTAAGACTAATAAAAAGGGTGTCACATCCCTCTGGTCGTTCTATTTCTGTTCTCTCTAAATACTCGATCAATGTTGTGTACAAACAGCAATTTAAATTCTCTGGGAATCTTGGTATTACTAACAAAGGTTGGGCCTGGCCTGGACGAGTTGTTTTGATTATGTCTGTTATCTGTATTTCAATTTTTTCTGCTGAAATTCTAAGATTAGGTATCTTAATAAGAGAAATGGTCTGAACTCTATGAGCGGTGACTAAAGCCATCAGCATTGCACACTTGTGCGAAATTTCGGTAAAAGATAAAGCTTGCAACGGCCATAATGTTTTTAAATAGGAGATGACAACCGCAGGGTCCCATGTACTTTGGTATTTTGGAGTTACTGGATTTTTTCGGAAAATACCCCGCATAAGACGACTTACATAAGGATGGCTTCCTAATTGATAACCCTCAATTGGGGATAGAACCAAGGAAAGAGCGGATCGATGACTATTAATTGTATTATAACTCACTCCTTCTCTAAATTGTTTACTTAGAAATTCAGTTACTAAGCCTATAGTAGGTGTAAAGGGGTCCGAGTTGGCATCCAAGATAAACTTTTGCCATTTCTTGAATGTTACGTCATATTGTTTCCATGTTGAATTAGAGAGTGAGTTCAAAATAAGGTCGATGCTATTGTCGTCTAACTTTCTTCTTTGAAGCATCGTGCGGACAAAACTCCGGCCATCATGGAGAGAGATTTCGCAAGTGGATGAGGTCTATGGGAACAAGAAAGTAAATTAGATGAAGGGGTGAATACGATATGGCGGTATTTCAACATTGACATGTACACTGGGTACCATGGCTGGCTTGCCCAATTGGGCACAATAACAATCCCTTCCGCCTTGTCAATTTTAATTTTTCTCAGTGTGCGGTTAATCATTGTAAAAGGCGGGAATGCATAGAAATATAAATTTTCCCAACTGAATGTAAACGCGTCAATTTTCCATGCAAATGGATCTAGCTTCCATGACGAGTATTTTGCGCATTTGGCATTGGCTCGACTAGCGAACAAATCTATTTCTGGTGACCCGTACTCTTGTACTATTTGTGAAAATGCGCGACTGCTAAGTGACCATTCTGTTTGCGGATGTAAAGTACGGGATTCAAGGTCTGCCACACAATTATCCTTTGATGGTATGTAAGTGGCAAATACTTGCAGTTGTCGTTTCTCACAAAATTGCCATATGGCCTTGGCTATTTTGTGGAAGCGGCGGTACTTTATGCTCCCCATCCTATTAATGACACTTATAGCTGTAGTATTGTCAATACGTAGCAAGATATTGCACGAACGTTTGCTGCGTGAGTAACTTCGGAGCCCATAGTAAGCGGCTAATAATTCAAGACTATTTATATGATACTGTTGCTCGTCCTCTTTCCAGCAGCCTCTTGTAGAGTTTTCCCCACAAGCTGCTCCCCATCCTATTGGGGAAGCATCGGTAAAGATTTCTAAATCGTACACGTCAGTTTGTATCGGATTAAAACTGTTGCTAACATTTTTGAGCCACCATTCAATTTCGTGGCATTCTTCCCGACCTAAGCAGGTGGATGCATTATAATCATTAGTTCCTTGCAAAGCTAAAAACTTATTGCGCTCAAGCGTCCGTGTATACAACATGCCATATTGTACTGCTGGAGTCGCCGAAATAAGAATTCCGATGAACTGTGATAGTTCTTGTACCGTTAAAGACGTCTTCAACAATATTGAATGTGCCAATTTCTTAATACTGTTGCGTTTCTTTTCGGTGAGTGTCACCTGAAATTTCTGGGAATCTATCCAAAAACCTAAGTATTGTATTCTCATTGTTGGTTCAAGGATACATTTCTTTTTATTAATAATAAATCCTAGTTTTTCTAACACATGAATATGAGCATTGACATTCTGCTGGCATTTCATGTAGGAACAGCCCGGGATAAAAATGTCATCCAAGTAGATGGATGAAGCCCACCCAGACTTTCTCATTTCGGTTACCACAACTTTCATTACTTTGGTGAAAACCCATGGGGCCGTCGATAGCCCAAAAGGGAGACAGTTAAATTCATAAATATTATTCCTCCAAATGAAACGAAGGAATTTTTTGTCGGCCTTCCTAATTGGTATCAGATAGTACGCGTCTTGCAGGTCAATAGACGCCATAAACGTATTCGGATATACTAATTTAAGGGCTGACCGCAGGTCTTCCATCTTAAACTTTTCTGTGATCAGATATTGATTTAAAGATTTTAAATTGAAAATAAACCGGTTTGTTCCATCAGGTTTGGGAATTTGAAACACCGGCGAAATAAATTGTCCCTCTAATGGATTGCAAAAACTAATTGCTCCTATTTGGAGGAGTTTGTCAATGGAAGCTTGCATTTCTGTATTTTCTTTTAAGGAGAAAGATTTTTGAATAGGCGGGTTTGTCTGATTTGGCAAGACAGAAAAGGGTAATGAATATCCTTTGATAATGCGCAATACGGAGGAGTTTGCTCCAATACTTTGCCATTCTCCGATAAAGGACTTCAGTCTACCAACAACGTTGCAACTCACCTGACATAAGTTTATCTCCTTCGGTAATGAGATGGCCCGCTCCTCTTGTATCCTCGGGGGCGTGAGAGCGGGCTCTTGAAGTTTAAAGAACGTCTTGCAGTGGATGGCGACGAAGTATTCTGAGTTGGGGGCTTCTCGCTGCCCGAAAATCTCGTGGTTCTTGCTGCCGGCAGCTTTGGAGGAGTGCGGTTGGTTATTGACCGACTGACTTTGGCAATATTTTCTGCCGACTTGACTTGAGAACTTAAGTCAGACCCGAAGAGGCAAGGATACAGTGGTGCCTCGGATAGAACTTCTTTGATTCCATAATCTTTTATACAGTCCTTAATTTGTTTCCGTCTATGGACTGACAGAGCGTATTGGGTACCTACTAAGTAGCGCCCTACATTGCTTATGTGAGAGACGATGGATTTTGAATCGTAATTTTTGTCTGTGACGAGGTTTGTCAACACATGACCTATTCCAGAAATTGCCACAGAGATATGATTTTGTATAAGTTGTATGTCAGTGTCTCTATTACGGGCAAAGCTTGGGACAGCCTTTTTTAGTTCGGGATTTAGTTTTGGTCCCGCAAATTCGCAATTTTTGGGTGGCAAAAAAATCTTTTGAATTCGTGAACGTTCTTCTTTTAAAATTCCTCCTTTAGCGATGGCACTCCATCGGGACCCTATTTCGTCATGAAAATTCGGCCCAAATTTTTCGGTATCAACCGGCGGTTCGCCTAAGAGCGACTTAATTTCCGCATCGAGTACATCGATGATTAATGCGTTGTCGTTATTATCGGCACCAGTTTTGCCGTCAGCTTGGGTATGCTTTCTTTTGGAACTTACGGTATCGTCCTCCGAGTTCAGATCAGAAGTGTCAGGTGACGATGAGGCTGATCGTCTGCGTTCGGCGCGGTCCTCGGCGTTTGACGGGTTCAACATGTCCTGTAAGTTTTTCAATGTCGTTCTTATGACTGCTAGATCGTCAGTCTTCGGTCGCGTAGTTTGCCGGTCTGATTTTTGTACCGACTCACGGCGATTACTGTACCGAGAATGTGACTGTACATTACTATCTGTATTTTCGCTGTCCGTGGATCGGGATCGTGAACGAGGGCGCCGTCGTGTCCGAGTGTTGTCACGAGATCGTGAACGTGTCCGCGGATGGGACTTGGGGACGTCACTAGAACGTGACCGTGTTCTCCGATGGGAACGAGCATTGTCACGGGAGTGTGACCGTTTACCCTGATGTTTATCGTGTCCCGAATCCGAGGTAGAACCCGAACGAGCTCGCTTCCTCGTCCGTTTCTTATCCTTATGGCGTCTCTTGCCCATTCTTCTCACAATCTGTGGTAATGCACATAAGAAATCAATCGACGGTACGAATCAGTAAGGTGTTGTCACTTGTCATTTCAGATTTGAAATATGGATTAATTTTGCACACGTTTTCCGACTCCTCTTGGTATAAAAAGGTATCTTTGCTTACCTGATAGGTTTTTCTTACCAATTACTCAAGTATGCTCCTTTTTCAGATAATTATTTGAAAATTTTGACAGAGCAGTTGATGTTGAGTCTTGACTCGACAGCACTAAAAGATGCAATGACTCCTCCAAAGCAAGCGTGGTAGGTACATAAATAATAAACTTTATTTTTTACTTTAAACAATAGTGACTCGACGGCATCTACCGGATGCCTACTACATGTAATATCTTATTGATGTATTCAGGCGAGAGTAGCTAGAATAATTTCAATTGAATGTCGACTAAGGTAAGTCTCATTTAATTGTTTAATTGTTATTAAGCGTAAACCCTCCCCATCTCCCATTGACCACTGGGAAATCACTTTCATGGAACATTGAATCTGTTATTGGTGTTTGACAATAAAGCAATTAGAATTACACTTGATCAGATTTAATTCAGTATTAATGAGGGCAGGCAAGAGAGGTAAACTTCAGAATGACTCATTTGACATTGTCCCAGCATTCTTTCTGATAGGTACCGTACATGCACATTTGCATATAACTTTGGAATACCCTGGAAATTATTCACTGACAGCGACATTGATGAGACAAGTTTCTTTCTAATTTTGAACATTTTTTGACTAAAATATAAAATTTTGAAGCCTTTATTGTTTGCAACATTTAAAATTTGAAAATTTTATCAAGGGAAGCACCGCTTGAAATCAATAATGGAATCGTGGCATGTCAGTAAAAGTCAATCATGTCCGTTTATATAATCAGTATGCATTACTTAGCTTATTAGCGAATGTCCCCAACGCTCATACAAACAAATACCAATTATTTACTTCAATAGAATTGCTTGCTTCGTCTCGCTATTCACACAAAAACTTTTGCCTGTACTGTGCTTGAATTTATAATTTGCTTGCATTTGGTTAGACATACATGATGCCTTATGTCCCAGTTATTTTATTATATTTATTACAACAGCAGTTATGCATACAGGGGTATCCAGTAAGTTCGATGACATAAAATTATGAGGCCTATATACATTTCTAATTTCTATATATACCTAACTTAATATTATGTATATTTCTGGGTTTGCATAATATTGAGAGTCAAAAAATACAAATCTAAGTTATTGTTTTAGGAAACAAGTGGCTATTCGGCATTATTAATTCAATAATCAAATCTCCTTAAAAATATGTATCGTAACATCTACTCTAATACCTTCCAACACAATTATTATGAAGATTTATTTTCCTTGATGTCCCTGCAGTTTTCATATCTTGCATGGACGCTGGCTGGGGCACACTTTTGGGTGTTTTGAATTCCTCCAATGTCCCTGCGGGGTTTATTACCTCAAATTGCATTCACAAAAACAAATAGAAATCCGGTGGGGGTAACTCGAAATAACCACCACTACCACCAGAAATGAGGTGGAGCCCCGTCCCCGTCTGATCCTGATCTGATTTCATCAGATTTTCCATTTGTGAAAATAGAATCAGCATTAAGTTGTGTTTTTTGACTTGGAATATTATGGAAATTCATACTTATTGCATATGAATTTTTAAGTTTGCGTGTCAGTTTCAATGGGTGTAAATTGTAAATTGCAAGTCTGATATTTTTATGAAGTTGTTAGCATGCAAAGCATAGTAGAACCGACTTGGGGATACCCCTGTATCATATGAAATTAATGTTTTGATTTTTTTGCTGTTAAGGAGTTCACATGCAACGTATCCACCAGTCATGTACCTTCATGTTACTATATACTTACATAATATGTACTACAAATGTTTTATACTGTCCGTGGCGTCACCCAGTATTGATTAGCTATTTGTACAATTTGTACAATCAATTGTATGTTTTATGTCCGCTTTGCGGCATTCGCAATTATATATTATTATTCAGTAGCTAAGCTACTACACCCAAATGGTATGTCGTAAAGTCATAATCTGCCCGTCTATACATCTATCTATGTGCATTGTAAGTACAAGGTGGTTTCAGATGATTTGGGAATTATACCTAACTCTTTTACCAATAATTAAGAAGAGCGTTATATAATTAACACCTAAAACGATAATATGTAGTGAAAAGCGGTTCCGGAGTCAAAAGCTCATGTAATGGAATGTGTGAACGGATGGATAGTTTCGCTCAGATTTTCTATACGCATCCTAATCTAGAGTTATAATCAATTTCAGTTAAATGGATAAGTAAGTCAATAGGTCAATATCAACGAGCTTCTTTGAATCTGGAATCTGAACTCATTAGCAACAATTAAAGATATTTCTTTAGAATAAGACCCAAACCCAATACACTTTCTGAGCAATATTCGTATCAAAGGTCCGTCCGCTATTGGTAATGTATACATTTTGAAATGGTTGACTTACTGTCTGTATATTCCAGTCTATTTATTATTCATCTATAGGAAAATCGAAATCTAGAAAATGAGGTTGACGCAGAAGGGACGCTAACTCAAATAGTAGCAATAAAGATTTATAATCATGAGCAGAATGAAGTTCTTTAGGTTTTTTGTGCGGATTTTAATTTTAAACATAATCAAAAGTGGCGAATGCTTACGAAATTTATCATTTTATCGAAAGTGCGATTTCAATGTGATAATATTCAAGAATTCAATTTGGCACACAGAGTTCTTAGTGGCCAATCAACACAATCAGCCATGGACTGTGGCGACATCCGCCTACGATAAATCTCGCTTCGGTCGACTTGAACTGAATTCACGGGATTTGTCAAATAATGGCTGCAATGTAAATGTCCTTTTGCATCCAGACGAGCAAATAAAGATTTTCTTGTTGAAAACACTTTTTGGCAAAGAAGTCAGTCGTCCTAGTTCGGTGTTCATTGTAATTTACGACAGAAAAGAAATGGAAAATGAGCTTCCTGGTTGGGATTTCACGCTGAAGAAAGAGTTGGTTAGTCCACTATTCCTATTGGTCGTGGATAATTCTACTCATGACTCCGTGTACACCGGGCATGTCTACAAATATCCGATCCCGACTTTCGATTTACTTCTTGAAAGAGAGATCTCTGCCGAAGAGAATTGGGAAAGCGTTTGGAATTCCTTAAATGGGCATCTGCATGGAAATGGAATTTCAGGGATTGATTTCGGTTCTCCATTGTACCGTCCTACACAATTGCCGGGATGTAAAGATACTGTTTACTCTGCAATGCGCAAAAGATACGAGAAACCATGTAACACGGGATATAGGGTTATTGAGTTACTCGCGGATAAATTTAATTTTACTGCACATCATGCCCGTAGAGATAATATTAATTTATTTTGTGGAGCTGTTAGGGTGCCCCAATCTTATCTGCCACCGTATCCTCTTGTGGTATTTGATACTCAATTTATCGATTCACTTGTAGAGCAGATTCCTTATTACTGCGAGGCCGCTTCTGAATATCTTGATGTCAGACTCACAGTTTTGACTCAGAGAACTTTCGATGCGTATTCCTGGCTCCTCATTTTCTCTCTCTTTCCGCTTTCTTTTTTGATATTAGCTGTTGACAGGATGAATTCTCCCTTCGTTCAAAACTTAAACTGGATTTTTATATCCTTGGTGGCCGTTCTTCTCAGCGAGGAAGTTTCCTTCAGTAAAAAAAGAATTTTCTTGCTCTTAGTGGTCACAATGGGATTTGTAATCACAACAATGTATGAAACGTACATCACCAGTGAAATTATTGCTCCTCCAGATAAAAAAATATTCGAGAATTTTAAAGATCTCGTCGATAATGATTACAAGTTTTTGGGCCAACGGGCCAAGATAATCAAAAAAGGATATAATATCACTGGCGTTTTGGAAAAGTACAAAATGCTGGACAAAATCAATTCCAGTGTGTACGAATATAATTGGGACATAGAAAAGCCAGCTGAAACCTTTGGAAACGCCAGAATTACTGTCAACGATGTAACTTTAAGACTGGTCACCAACTACTCCTTGAAACTATTTAGCTTTTCAGAGAGGGAATTTGGTGACTACGTCGTGCCATTGCTCCCAAACACTTTCTTATCTTCTCCTGCTAGTGGAGTTTGCATGATGGTCAAAGAGACGGCACATACAGACATCTTTTTATATCGATTTACGTTTTGTTTTCGCCAAAAGTTCCAAATGTATTTCCACCAATTGGTCGACAAAGGATTTGTAATTATTTGGAAGGAGCAATTGGCTAATTCAGCTTATCTGCAACCTAAACAACAAATTTCCCAAATGAATCACGAACAGACGAAAGTTGTAGGCATCAGCCTCAACATGAAAATTCACACCATTTTCTTTTTGTGTGGATATCTACAGCTTATTGCTTTTGTTGCATTATCATTGGAACTTTGCTCGACGAAAATATCTTTTCCATTTTCTTGGCGTCATTCGTTGGACACAATAAAATCTCGGCTCAAATCTCTTTTCAAGAAGGGCAATGACGATATTCAGAGTGTAGCCAAGGTCATATCTTTAAAACCATCGTCATCGCCAACTCCTTGAAATGAAATAATTCCATCTGCATCCACATCGACTTTAGGTCCACGATAGAGAATTCGGAATATAGTGACATATCATCCTTCCCCAAATGCTAGCCACCATAATTAAAAGCGAAAACTAAAAAGAGCATCTCTAATGAACAATTATTAATCTATTGCATTGGGATTAGTAAACATAATTATGGTTCGTCATCCTTCACAAGCTTCTTTGTTGCAATTATTTGTAACGTGTAATTATTTGGGAATTTGAAATAAATAGTATTAAGACTAATTAAGAGTCTTAAAAAAACAATACAAGATTACCTACTGTTAATAATATTAAAGAAGACTTATTTTTTAGAAATCTTTGATTTACACTTATAATTATTATATTATCGAAATTATGACGACATTAACGTTCCAAAGTAATATAGTCAATCAATCACAAAGTCAAACGATTTAAAGCCCACAATCTGCATGCAAATTCAAATCCTGGCCTGGTCATAATAATGTATCTCTGTAGTTTAGTAAAAGTTTATCACTAAATGTCGAATGAGCACAATCTCATATCTTTCATGCAACCACGAATCGTTTAGTAAAAAATAATTCATAACATAGGTATACGAAAAAGTGGGATCAGTCATCCATTTTGCCACTGTCACTCTTAAGATTAATCAAGCATAATATTATAATCTATGGTTACATTACGGATTAAGGAATAAATAGTTTGGATAAATAGGTGTCATTTATGTACATAAATTATTTATATTATTGTGGTGCATTAAAGGATGGTATCTGGTAACCCAGGGGGTAGTGGCTATTAACAACTAAATTTTGCAGAAATTGCCTGGGCTGTGCATTTTCCCAAAAATTGGCTAATTTCGATACCTTAGTTACATCAATTATTAACAAAATCAACAAACTACTCTCACTTACTTACACCACACCTTCATACTCACAAACAAAACTATACAACATCTATAATCCATCGTTAGACATTGTATACACTATATTGCATTTATATAGTATTAAACAAGGATAGTAGACACTCTCCTCCCTATTTGATATTAAAGAATATTATATTATAGTGCTTAAAGAGGGGGTCTAGGTTGCTGTAAGCAACTGCTCCCACTATTATAATGGCCCTTATCTTTGTTTGGGAAAAAAGATTCAGGACCCTGAGT
>JABASI010007033.1:0-10203 GCA_019776505.1 Tomocerus nigrus
TAATTCTAAATTCATAAATTATATTCGTTTTACGACTAAATTTGACTTTCACTAACTTGAATCGGACAAGACTAGGTAAATGTTTATCATTCTAAGCAGGATCCTACGGTACAAAAGCCGAAACGGAAACCTAGAACGCCAAAAAATCCAAAAACTCCAAGAATTCCTCGTAACAAAATAAGCAAGAAACTTGAGCAGAAGCAAAAGCGTTGCAAAGGAGAGTCATATATTTCAAGGTCAACAAAAAAGTTGGTAGAAGCTCGGAAGATCAAGCCGTCAACATGTATTAACTGTCCAAATAATTGCAAACGGTGGACGGAAGTAGAGCGAAAAATGATATTTGAGCATTTCTGGGGAATCGCTGATGATACAAGGCAGAAAGATTGGATATTAGCTCATGTGAAATTGGTGCAAGTGAAGAGAAAGAGAACAACTTCGGATCGACGGAATTTTAGCTACAAATATTACCTTCCTCGGGGTGTCGAAGGGGATATGGCAGTTTGCAAAAAGTTTTTCCTGAGTACCCTTGGCTATGGTGAAGGTGATCCTTTTTATCTCATTCTCGTTGATTTGATTAATTTTATTAGTTTAATTTGTATATTCATTATTCATAATTCTAGGTGCATTGAATTATGCATTGCGAAATGCTGGGAAAAGTAGACGTACAAAAAAAACTGGAACAGCAGAACTAAGTGGAATCGATCAACTTTTGGGTGTTCCAACTGCAGCATCATTAAGTGGTCCATCGGCCGCAGCTGTACTTCGGGGAATAACTGCCGCTGCAGCTCTCAGCAACATAGCAGCCGAAGCAGCACGAAGCGCCAGTGCAAAAACGCTGGCGAAAAAGAGTAGTGCAGCAAGTGAGCACAATTCCGCGTCGTCTGTTACGAGTGAAAACTCTAATTCAGCGACTTTGACAGAAGAGTCAGCAGTCGAAGCAATCAGTGCGGCAGCAGCAGCTTTAATTCGAATACCATACGTGGAAAAAGTGCAGTTATTTCTGAGAACGGTTCCTGTGCTCGCTCCTCACAATTGTCGGTCAAGTTCTAACCAAATGTACTTTCATACAGAAGTAGGAGATTTCGACACATTGTTCCGGATGTACAGACGTCATTGTGAAGAGAACAGAATCGAGAAAGTGAGCAAAGTGACGTTCAATAGAGTTGTTACAAATTTTGACGTCAAAATTCATCAGCCTAAAAAAGACAAATGTTCAATTTGCGCCAAATACGGTGGGACACCAAAACCCCTTGAAAGATACAAGAGACACATTCGAGATCAGCAAATCACTAAAGATGTTCTGTTAATAGATCGTAAAAGTTCGGGAACTAAAGGGAGTCTAACAGCTTCTCTTGATATACAGAAGGTAATACCTAGTCCTAATGGGGACAGTCCCGAATTTTTCTGCAGTCGAAAGCATCATACGCACAATTTGACGATATTCGAAAGCAAAACGAGAATAGTTACCTGTTACTTGTGGGGGGAGACGGAAGGGAATATGGCGGGAGTGGAAATTTCGACATGTCTGCATAAATGGTTGAAAACGAAGGATTCGACAGGGAAATACACAAGTATCATTCTGAATATGCACGATGTTTCAGGGGGAATAAATGGCAATAAAATGGTTTTCTGCATGCTCTATTATTTTATCAACAATAGTAAATGGATAAATAAAGTGGAAATTAAGTTCTACCTCGCTGGACATAAATATATTCCGTCTGAAAGTCCTCATGCAGCTGTTGAAAAAAATTTGAGAAGAAGTAAAACTTTTTCCTACACCGAGTGGCCAGCTTTAATTAGGAATTCACGATCTCGTTGTTCAGACTATAATGTTCACCGGTTATTGTATGACGACTTTGAAGACTGGAATTATGAAATGAACAATCGAATAATGTTTGCCAAGAGTCACACAAGAGGGGAATGGATCAAATGGAAGGAAATTCGATATGTTCGCATTGAAAAGTTTATGGACTCTGAGTTAGTGATAAATTACAACCTAAATGCTCCGATGTTACCCAACCCTCCTGTCAAATATGGTCATAGGAAGAAAAATCTTGTCACTACTCCCAAGAAAAAGCTTTCTAAAATTCAGCTTTTCCCTAGAAGAAGAGGGCGGCCTAGAAAAGTGAGAATTCCTGTCGTACAAGATGAGGAGGAAGAGATTGTTGGACTAACAAACAATGAAACTGACGATAAACAAGGAGATTCTTCAATTGTCACTAGTTTAGATGAAGGTGTAAAAGGCGCTGTAGATGCAACAGCAACAGAAAACGAAACTGACGAACAGGAGAATAATGAAGTGAAACCCACTGCTGGAGATTCTAACGAAGTGGACGAAGAACTTCCAGAGGAATTATTAACAAAGGCAACCGAGATTAAGGATGAGATAAATATCAAGATTCGAGTACCTGAGAACATTACTCTCGAACAAGTTATAGAGGCAGAAGATGACAACGAGAGAGCCACCGGAGATGAAAATGTCAAAAAGTCGGAAACTCACCCTAAGAGAGATAGATTAGCCAAAACCCAGTTGGAAAGTCCTGATCTAGTGGTGGGTTTCCTTTTCATTTTAACCTACTAGGTAAAGATAATATGATTACGAAATTTTATCTGAAAAATGTATATTTTGTTTCAGGTCAAAATATTTGGACCAACATTAGAGAAAGCCGCTGTGAATTTTGAAGTGAAAAAGGCCTACGACAGTCCGTTGCCAATCAGCTATGACAAGTACAAGGATCTCAAAGATTTATGTGAGCATGGAATAATTCCAAAAGAATTCCATGGAGAGTTTATAAATCTTCCACACTCAGAATTTATCGTCGATCGTCTTCATGAAGCAGATATTAACGAATCTGATGAAGAGTCAGAGGTAGAAGATTAGTTTAGAATTTAGAATACTAAACTAAGAATTTTTTGAAATAGATGAGTTGAGCACTATAATAATGATTATATAATTATTACTTTTTAATAAGCCATTTAACCATGAGTATTTCTCTGGAATTTAGTTCAATTGTGTATTAGTATTGACAAATCACTCAAATCAGTATAGAGGTATAAATGTTTTTGCCATACAATATTAAATACCTAATTTATTACCATATTTCATGCATGTAAAACATATATACCTAATACCTAGTAAGTAGTAGGTAGATTATATTATTAGACTTTATTTTGTTGTGGGTTTAGAAGATAATTTAATAAAATTAATTATTATTAGCCCTAGCCTTAGCTATGAATCCGAAATACTATTTCTCAAACGTTATTTTAATTGGGAGATAGAAATCTTAGACTTATAAAGCGATGGTTTAGAGTAGAAGTGTGGTGGGTGATCCATAAAAAATGAGAGAATGTGTAAAGAGAAGCAATAACAATTTTTAGATTTAAAGCAAAATGTCTGTGAATTTAATTGCCAATTTTAATGTAAAAATAGTTTATCTAAAGCTGTGTTTAATTAATTGTGATCCTAAGAAAACAAAACACAAGCCAATCCAAAGCCAATTCCCCGAAACAAACAATTAATTTCTCAGCTACAATTTACATAACCGTTGTAGCACATAACGTAATTAATGAGTATAATTTTAATTATTACATAGAATAATTGCGTGTAGTGTACTACAGTACAGTAACATAATAATATATAGAAGTAGATCAGAACCTTCGTACCAATAATATTCCCGATTCCCTCTATCTTGAATAGCTATGTATTTCTTCGTCTCTTGCTTAAAAATTCACGACAGCTAAGCTAACTGATAATTATTACAAGCAACAGTATTTTAATGGTATGAAATGAATAATGTCATACTATTGCAAATGTAAATATTTATAGCTCTAGTTTATTTTATCCCTTCTCTGTATTGTCTGTGTGATATTTTATTTACCATAACTATATTTACAAATTGCATTGCATTGTACATTTGTTATGTTTCAATGAAATTATGCCACCACTAATAAGACTATAAGACTACTACTGTATTATTATACCGGCCGACTGGCCCTAGTAGTAAGTAAAGTACTACATAAGAAATTAAGATCTAAAGAAGGAGAAATTAAACGCTGGATATGGGACTTTCAGACTTGCACATACCTTTCACCATAATTTTAACACGTAACATTGATGCATGATGTGATGAAAGCATCATAGGCAATTATAATGGTGAGAGGGGGTTGATATTATTGGTGAAAAACATGATATCTGGTGTTAAACTGTTGAGTGTCCTGTATTCGTGTTTTCTGAATCATAGAGTATTATTTACAATAACTATTTTTTTGTGATGATGGGTAATACAAGCCCTTTATAATTATGTACGTGTATGTATTAGGTTAGTTAGACTGAAGGTTGTTTGTATCATTGAGATTATAATTTACATTTTATGTAACCGTTACACCTGTGCAGCTTTTGAGAAACGTCGAATGGATTGGCATGATTTTTTTAAATGTAATTTTTTAATTTTTATATAGCTATCATTCAATGAATTCCAGTCCATGTTTAATCAAATGTGATTGGGTTATGGGTATCTTCTTTAATTGGTCATAAACTCATAATATTTTATTATTAGTGGGGTATCTACTCTTCGATCTTCCTCTTTAATACCTCTGCTCTTATAGATGATATTTATTAAAGTAGCTAAGTACTTGCAAGTTGCAAATTGATTTAATTGATATTATTGTACTTATTGCTTCCCTTTCTCAAAATAATTTATTTCGTCAATTGAATTTAAAAACAGCAGAGGTGTTATTATTACAATAGAGGTGTCTATATGGTTGTGAATTTTGCATGTCAAAATTAAAATATTTTGTAGTTTTATTATATTATGTCATAAGTCATAGGCATGATTTGCTAATGTTCTTTATCTTTCTGTGAATGTGTGCGTCCTCCCGGTGTTTTCTACTCCTGTCACTCTCCAAGGTACAACCAGTCGCAATTCGCAACCGTTGTGAAAGTAGGGGAATGCTTATTATATGAATCCCTTCCTACTTACCATACGATTTAAAATTTGAAGGAGATTATCTTTCTTAATTATTCATTATGATCATTATTTACTTCGATGTCAAAAGCTTCTGGGTAATCCTCATCTGTTGTCCATAAAATAATATCACTGTATGATAATATGACGTAAATACATATTATGCGCAACAAAATAAGTTTGTTTAGAACTAACAATCAAACTAACAATATTATTATTATTGTGTACTGAGTCTAAATTCATTTCGCCAGGTAGATTTCAACATGAGTTGAAAATAAAAACCGGATGTTTTAATAAATGTAATGGCAAATCATAATTAGGTTGTTAATTTTATTAGATGTTCAAAAATGGCTAACAGATTTCACTAATGTATTTAATTTTGATACAGTCTAAGGTTAACAGACTTGAATTTTACAATAACAGCACGTTTTACATTAATCATCATTTTAAGGCTATTTCGGTTATACACGAGAAAATTACGTAGGTATATAGGTAGAATTTGCATTAATAATTTTGAATGAATTTTGCTGACCTTATTTATATACTAATAAAGCGACACAATTTTGGCAAATTATAGATATATTATTATTAGTTTTTAGAAGGGCTGGAGGAAATTAGTACATAGTTTAATTAATAATTACTATTGACCTAATTATTATGTAATTCAATTCAACGTATCAAGAGTCATTCATAAATAATCATCACTTGAAATGCATGATCGTTACACAACCCAAATAGGACTTCAATCGCAATTCACAATTTTATTAATCAAAATCGAAAAATTCGATAACAATACTGAATTCCTACGTGAAAAGTGGGAACTATTCTAAAAAGTATTAAATTAATAACGATTCAGTTGTATGGAATTTAGCTCGATAAATCTCTTCTAAATGCAATTGGATTATTGTTGTCAATCTTCTGTTACATGCAGGCGAGAAAACAACACTACTAAATGCTACAGAATAAATAATGATTTACAAAATAAAATGGCGATTTTTCTACGATCTATTATAAATAATTATACTATTACTACAGTCGTTACGCAGTGAAACAAGTAAGCACTTTAAATATTTACAGCATTACAGCTATAAAGTCCAGCAGTGACCCATCTCACAGAATATAATGTCAAATTACGGAGTGACCAAAATCTGTGCCACATTAAAACCTAGTTTTTGAATTACTAAATTGAAATGGTTGGAATTGGAAGATATTGAGCTGCAGATAGTCAGCTCCCAAGTTTGTAGGAAGCTTTAGAATTGGCATTTGACAATTGCCAGTTCTCACTACTAAAACATTTTCAGTTTAACAATATTTACAGCTGGCTATACTATACTCAGGCGGTTTAGTTAATAATTTATTAATGGTCAATCGATGCGAATCGCGAACCTATGCGAATTAGCTAAATTATTATCTACTACTGAAAACGTGCAAGATAACTTTTTATTATTTACGTTTGTATGCCTTAATTAAATACTCGTAGATACAGAAACTTGAAAATACGACCAGCGTATTCCAATGATTTTTAAACGTCTTCTGCGCAATTCATCACATGTGAGTGTTCAATCCAAATTCTATTTTTTACGGTATCATTGTGAAACAAGAATTATTCCACAATTAAACTCATCAGATGCTACAAATACAATTCTACAATTAGGTGACAGGGACTTTAACCATAATTTAAAGTTTACCATTGCTAAGATTACCCTACCAAAAAGAGTCTCTGTCGATACTGCCAATTCTCTATCGTATAAATGTTTCTCAATTATACACTAAATTAGGTATTCGTGCATTAATTAATAGTCATTGTATTAATTTCAACCAGTTAATTGAGCCAATGGCTGATTATATTGATATTTAATTTACTAACACTTATTAGTTTTCCATTATTATTTAGTTATTACCCCGTCCTTCAGCATCAATCATTGTTATAGTTGAACTAAACTTACGCAGTATTAATCTTAAATGCTTCTACGATAGAAAATGCAGAGAAATTCATTTGGCTATCTATTTGTCATCTACCTTACTACCTTATCATGTTAAGTAATACTCTGATGTCGATGAAAAAGAGTTATCTAGATTGGAGAGCGTAATATCAGAATAATTCAGAGACTTACTTTACTATATTCATTAAAAATTCTTTTTCAAACTGGATTTGGATTCAGGAAAAAGTGTATGAGAAAATGTATTTTTTCCACGTGCTACATAAGATGTTCCATGTGTTATTAACTAATAAATTATATATAAACGGTAACATTTAATTAAATGCGACTATTGCAATCGCGAAAGAACCTTGAAAGTCACCAAAGTATTGATTCTCCAAAGTCCATGAATTGACAAGATCTGATTTAATTTACTCTTTCCAAGTTAATCAGATGGATATGTTTAACAGTATAATACTATCTAATGTTCTGTTCATTTAACAAATCAAGTTGGTTCAAATATAACGAAATAAATAAGTCCTGTCAAGAATACCAGTGCCATTGAGGAAATTGCTGATGATTTATCCTTCACTACAAGAACAATCCGAGAAGACTAAACAGTATCAACATTATCTAACTAATAGCACTAAGCAGACTAAATAATATCATTATGCCAATCAATTCAATTATTTACTACGTCTGCCAAAATAGGAAAGGGTTTACTTAGATTGAGTAATCTACACGGGTACTCTACTTAAGCCTATCCCTAAACCTCAGAGATAATTGGCTTTGTCCACTGTAATTATGGAAAAAAAATTGGATATGTTACAATTATTAATAGTTTCGTTCTGGTTGATTCTCCTCTCCGTACGTCCGATGTCGAACTTCGTTGATAGCCTTGCACCATTCCAAAGCATATCCTTCCGGGTCTTCCAAGTAGTAAGTTCGATTAGGCTAATTATCAACAAAACACCTAGTTTTAATAAATATTCAAAACAAGCTTGCATTAATCTTTGATCGTTAATTTCTTTAACTAACCGTGTGAACATAAAAGTTTCTAAAATCCTTCGCTTCTGGCTTTAAAGAGGAGGACCAGGGAATCTCGCCTTTAACAGTCATACTACTCGGTTCGCAGTAATATAAATGCGGTCCTTCTGTCAACAGCATCATTCGTCGACGAGAAAACAAGCCCTAAAAATATAAATACAATAAAATATAATAATGACAGTTTAATTGAAGTATGTGACCTCATGCACATTCACAATTAAAACTTTCGCATGATAATACCTTCCGTTTGCTGACTAGACCTTGTTTTAAAATCAGGTTTCCTTTAACCACAGGATGCCATGGATTACTTTTTGACTGTTCGCGAATTCTGCCCTTCCTGTCTTCATTGTCAATAGGAATCATGGTTTTACTGAGTCGGGGTTCTTCAATCTCTGGGATATTGGATGTAGTTTTACCGCCATCGTAGTTTTGAGAGACTGACAATCTCTCCATAAGCGATGTAGTTGGGGTCATTGAGTCGTTGTTATTTTCACGTCTGCTATTGCTTGGCGAAGATGTGGCATGGCTGCTATCACTGTCAGGAGTGTCCACTGAACTTTCAGACAGCTGCTGCTGCTGGTTAACTTCCCATGGAAAATCGTCATCACTTCTCAGTACACGCTCAGCAATCACTCGAGGATTGAAGCCCGGCTCAAAACTGTCCGGTATCTAAGCAAGAATTAGAAAGTTCAGTTTAAATGAGTCACATGGAAAACTAATGAAACGAGCGTGACTGTCGGCTGTGTTTGGAGATTGACATTTTAATCAAGTAACTTACTGTGTGTTGACTTCTAAGTGGAGAAGACGGGGGTTCTCCAGTTGGAGAATAAGGCAGCATTTGAGGCGGAGTTTCATCACACAGAGTATCTAAATTAATGTCTTTAAAAAACGGATGGGATTGTATCGATGAGTATGGCTCACTGTCATTGCATCCCAATCGCTCTTGCGGCTCTAACATCTATACAACAAATAATTTTTTAATTCCTCAGTATTGCAAATAACATGAATATACCTAGTAGTAGTGCCATAAACAATCCAAAAAAAAAACAAAATGAAAAGTTTCATTGTATATACTATCAATCATTACCAGAAAAATAGATTACAGACAGAATGTCATAATAAGTAATAATAAATGTGCATTGTATAAAATATGAAATAAATTATGCATACCAGCAATTTCTCTACTAAATCTCGAGTTTCTACATCAAAATCCTCAGGGAAATCGTACTCTAGTTTTAGTATTTTTTGAAATATCAAAAATTCGTTCCTGAAATTCAAATATTATTTATATTTATGCCATAAATCAATATAACAAGCTGAAATTAACTATTAAAAATTATATTCTTACGGAGCTTGAAATGGAGGACTTCCTGTAGTTAGTTGATACAGAATACATCCTAAAGCCCACAAATCGGCGGAAGGACCAACTTCTGAATACTTTCCCTTGAGAACTTCAGGGGAAACATATTGTGCCGTACCAACAAAGCTATTGCTTCTAGTTCTACCTGCATCTTCTGGATTCTGGACGGCATCTGTAGTAAATTATAATGTTATTACATTCTGTAATGCTGTTGGTTCTTGACACATTACTATTGAATCCCAGTACAACTACCTATTTTTGTAGAAGTGACATCACTTCATCTAACAAAAGCTGGATTGATCATCTAATCATAAGTGAAAATATTCGCCCGTCAGTCACACATCTACAGGTGCTAAACTCCTCACCTAGTGACCATCTTCCCCTACACTTTAGTCTGTCGATGGCACTCTCATCTCATCGCAAGACTGTGGTACAGTCTCCGACCTCAACTAGACTTAAATGGGACAAAGCAACTAAACATCAACTTCAAGACTATCTGCACAAAACCGCAAAATTATGTAACTCTATCAGTCACAACACCTCTGAATTCATCAATTGTCTCGAGGGCTCCTGTCAAAACCCAACTCATCAAATAAATATAATATCTACATACGAAAACCTCATTAGCGGCCTAATCGAAGCGGACAAACAGAAAAAGAAAATTACAACAAGACGAAACCCTAGTAAGACATCTAGCATCCATAACTGGTCGGACGAGGTTAATCACAAATACTCAGTATATAAATCTCTTATCAATAACTGTGCCCATCACGAAGATATAAGGAGAGCAAAAGGTTCCTTTAAAAATGCACTAAGGAAATGTCACCGATTAAACTATAAAACCCATTCGCTAGCCTTAGCCAACGATCTTATCGCTAATCGACATCATAGCTTCTGGAGCCAAGTAAGAACC
>JABASI010007034.1:0-10203 GCA_019776505.1 Tomocerus nigrus
TAAAATAACGTGTTATTGCTACTGAAATGCGAAAGTCGAATAACACCACACGAAATTCACACTGATTACATGAATATCATGCTATTATCACGATGGTGGTTGACTGGGTATATAATTGTCAAAAGCAAAAAAATTATTGGCATTATGTAATTTTAAAAATATTAAAGTGCAAGTTCACGATTCCAACTAATACGTTATTATATATTCATCAAAAATACATTTACCTAACCACAAAGTATACTCGTGCTCGTGCTCTCCCTATATATCTGTTATATAATGATTGTTTTCGTTATTAGAACTGTGTTAAGATTTTATCGGCGACCTTTCGAAGAAACGAGAAACCTCTACAAAACAAAATATAATAAACAAATAAAATAATATGCGTGTATATAAATCAATTACAATAAAAGGAAGGAACAAAGTCAAAGGGAAAGGCCAAAGTTACCTCGAAATGTTATAAATAACGACATGAAAAATAATGAAGATACAATCCTGCATAAGAAATTGATGGAAGTTGAAATCTAGGAATTGGGATTGAATTTCGTCATTACAATTGAGGCATCGCAGTTATCGTTTCTTTAGTTTTCAAAGCCATATAGTCCAGCAGGAGCTTAGTTTATCTTCGAACAATCTAATTTACATTTATGAAATCCACACATATATTTCTAGGGTCCGGTAGGCACAGATTTTTGGAAAAAGATTCGGTCCAGAATTTGAGATTGAATTTGAATTTGAATTGAATTATTTTGAATTTTCATTTAATAAAATACATAAATACATAAATTTAATCAATTATTTTTAAGTTATAATATTATGTGCATTCCTAACCAGATTCATAAAAAGAAACCCTTTGGACTCTGGAAAAAGTTAGAACAAAGCAGCCGTTTTCCTTAAAGTTGACAAATGAGCGAAAAGAGACCTATTTGTCCGGAAAACCTGGGAGCAACTTTTAAAATTCAGGGTAGAAATTATCCTTAAATTTGAGGATTTTGTACATGTAATTAAAATTAATTAAACTAGGGGAGTGCTGCTTTTCAAAATTCATTTCCATGTTCAAAATTAACTTATTTCAAAATATCGTCCCCATGTCCGCTGGAGAAAAAGATGGAGATTCTGTTTAAAGCAACTATATAGTATTGTCACATTTTAGCTGGTTAACACAACTCTTCTCCAGTAAGCCATTAGACAGCCTTAACAATAGTCCACCCAATTAGTGTATTGACTGTTCAAATACCAACTGAGAACCTAATATGATATTACTGATGATAAGAAATTATTCCAATATTATATTATTATTCACTCTGCAATGGCCGTTGACGACAATTCTCATATAGGTAATAATTATTAACATAGCGTGGTATTACAGTTTATTACACTCAGTTGCCACTCAATGCTTTCTAAAATCCAGCGAGAATTAGAATATTTCAATCAAAACATTAAAAACCCTAAGCTTACAAACTTGCAAATTGCAATGCAAAATGTTTTTAGTTACCATAGGTAGATTACCCCCCGTAGGTATTAAGCTGCTTAACTTTTTTTAGATTGAAAGATTGCTTTTTGTCTTGGTTTTTAACGGTATTTAAGAGTCTCAACCATAGGTAAAATATAATATCTTAATTATACTCCTTTCCATCACACGTTATAGGAAGGTATGCGGTATGCCAAGTACGCTATGCTATTTCAACGTAGGTTTTATTTATTATCTCGTTTTGTTCTAACTAAATTCAAGGTTTTATCAGCTTTGTTTATGTTTATTCCAATGAATGGATTAAAAGTAAGGTTTACTATGAAAAATTATCAATTCAAGCTCACTATCATTTTTACTTGAGCCTTGACACTGATCCAAGCAAATGCAACTGTATTAATTTTATCATAATTTTATTAATTAATTTCTATTAACCACTACGTAAATACCAGGAACAGAGTAATAGTATGACTTCAGCAACATAAAATAGGTAATTATCATGTACAGAGCTCTGGATACTTTTCATGCCGACATCATAGTCTTTATAGTAGGTTTCCATAAGCGAATTGCAGAAACTTGAGAGAGAATTGAGTTTTGTACAGTTTTGTAGTGCAGCATTAATATTCATAATTTGTCAAGAAAACACAATCAGATTACAATTTACTAAACTAACAAATTTGCCAGTTTTAGTTTGACAATAAATACCTTCATTCGGCATGGGTACTTATAATACACCTATTGCCAATACAAGAGTGGTAACTGTGATTTGTACATCTATAATAAATTCAATTGAAGGTAAAAAAGTATTATTTAGTTTTCTTTACACATAGCATAATGTAAACATTATGAATGCAATGTCGACACTTGTTACACCATTAAATGATGAATTTTATACTATAACTCTATAATCAATTTAGCACACAAAAAATCGCAAAATATCTATCTCGTCTGACTTCAAAATATTCGGAGGCTTCAACCATGTGATTATTTACAATAGCTTATTCAGCTGTTTTTGTGGAATAGGATAGTCATTGAATTGAAGATTGGAATTGATGATTTTTCTCATCATAATAGGCTTATATATCTGTAATACTATACTCGCGACCAAGTTCGATTCCATACGTAAGAATTAAAGGACTGTAAATGAAAACCACAATATTATACCTAACTGCTTTCACCGTAATGTATGCGTGAAAACATGTAGAATGCATGAGCTGTTGATATAGGCAATCTTCGCCTGCATACATGCACCTAATGACTTTTTGCGTTTCAGTAATCATCTCTTAAAAATGACCTTCAAACCACTGGCGAGTCATTTTGCTTGCAGAGAGATTCATTCCTGTGCTGGATTACTTCAACCACCACATCACCATATTTAGTTAGCATGGAAAAAATAAGCCCACACTCCGAGTCTCGGACGACAAATCGTTATATACTAATAGGTAGTGTATTATTATAAGTGTGTATTAGTAATACACGGTAAGCCTTTACCATTCACACTTATTGCAGCTTATCTGTAGATGGTATTAGGTTTTGGCTCCAAAGAGTTACAGTCTTGTCCTTGTTTATTAAATGCCATCAGCCAGGGTTTCATACTCATAGTCTTTCCGACATGAATAAATACTAACCAAATATCTAGGTATATGTACCATATATCCCAGTAGCTCCAAATTTTTTTAAATCCGTTTTTATTTCGCTCTTTTAATATTTTTATATGAACACTTCAAACATTTCTCCCAAAATTAAATAAAGTGGTAGAATTTTATCTTTGATGTCTGCAGACAGTTTGGCTTCAATTCAAACCACGAAGAATTAAATTCTTTACTCAGGTTGGGTTGCCAGCTTCAAATTCTGTACCATGGTTCGATACTCACTCCATTCATGAATACCATTTAATTCCCCGTACACGGCTTATATTTATCGCAGTCTTCCAATGTAGAACTTGAGAGAGCACTGCAAACCATTTCTGGCTTCACCTGCCAACATCGACCTTAGTCTTCTCTTCATAACTGTGTAGTTACAACACCTGTGTTTATAAAATTGCAGTATTAAAATGAAACCGTAACAAACATTAAGATAGTTTATATTCAGTAATTTTATTTAATATTAAAACCTTAAAACAAAAAACATGACTGTACTGCTGTTAGGTTGTGCTTAATTAGCAATCTTAATTATTACAATTAATTTTCTGATCGTATACTCGATGGAACAATGGAAAGCTAGATAGTCTTTAGGAATTCCTGTAGTCAAGCCTTATTTTATATTCGGAAGCGATCCCAAGATATAGAACGTTATAAAAAATACGGTCCTGTTTATGGGGTAAGTTAATTACGATTATAAGTTATATGATTAAAATTATACGATTGTAAGTTATAAGATTATATGCTTTTTGATTTATATGACTAGATAGGTTATATGAGTTATATGATGACACATGATATACATAATATGGTACATTTATTTTTTAGGTACCTACCTATATAAACGTCCCTATAAAAATGATCATTATTATACATTATAGTGTAAACAAGATTTATAGTCTTCACTGCTCAAATAATAGACATCAAATCTTTGTTATTTGTCGCAGGTGTACGAAGGAAGAATGCCTCGCGTTTAGGTCAGTGATCCAGAAATGATTCGCCTAATTCTTGTAAAAGATTTTGATTATTTTTACGATCGTTCAACTTTCCCAAATGCCGATCCTCTCATTAGCCAGCTGTTGGATTTTCTGCCAGGTAAATATTGCTACTTATTTAATTGACCCATAACTATAAAAAACAACAATGCTTGGCATGAGTCAAATGTTTATCTGATATAAATCTCCAAAAACTTGACTTTGTTCTTGACTTTACACCTTATTTCTTCTCGAGTTATTCATGTGTATCATTATTTACATCGCCGGATATATTAATCCAACATTTAAAAATGGTTTTTTCCCTGATTGGTAATTTTTTGATTATGTATTCTGATTATTTATTTGCAAAATAATGTACTCCAGGGTCGATTATTTTGTGGCTAATTATAAGTCAAAAAAATTAAAATCTTGAAAAAATTGTCGAGCCAGAGACGCGATTGGTTGAAATGATAAGAATAAGCGCTTATCGTGCTTATAATTATTAAAACAGAATACCTACCTCTACTAACTAATATGCCAATAAAATATTCTCGAGTAATACTAGTATTGCTGCAAAGTTTAATGCAATTTTGGATGACAAGAATTTTACTACCATTTAGTTGAGCCGTGGAAAGGATACGATACGCTCTCAATTGACTCCAATGTTTACATCGGGAAGAATACAGCATCTAGGAAAAGTTGTTCAAGAGTTAATGCAAGAGTACGCACAGGATATCTCCAAGAAAATGAAGGAGGAGCAACAAGACATAATGAAATTCACCATAAAGGAGTACGACTTTACAAAAACACATTAATTTATTATTTCATTTATTTACACTAACCATAAGTGAGAAAACTAATGATGATGATATTATTTTTTTAGCTTTATGATCACTTTCATAGTTGATTCGACAGCCAAATCCTTCCTGGGAGTAGTGTTACCCGACAGAAAAGATTCTAATAACTATTTGGTTACGTTAATTAAGGAAATAATGTTTGAAGAGGAGAAGCCAAGTTCCTTGGTGTCAGTAGTAGGTAAATTATCACTGTATCTAACCTAATTGAGATAATATGTCATGAAAATAAGATTAGATTAATATTTTTAATATTTTATAACGCAATCTTTACCATTAAGTAGCATTCGTCGACTTGTTTTGAATTTCAGAAACATTCCCTTTTGTCGAGAAAGTATTTCCAGCCCTTAAAGTCCAAGGATTGGACACATTTGTATCAACAATCGATAAAATCATAAGTGCTTGAAGAAAGCCAGGAAATGAGGACAGCGATTTCATCCAAATTCTCATAGTCATGTTGGATAAAGAATACAATCTACGCTCGTATTATTTGGCCACAAATACAGAAATTCAAGACGCTCTCATTGAAGAAGTTGACAATTTGATTGAAAATTCAAAAAGTGGTCAACTGGACCATGACACATTAGAAAATGCTCATTTATTGACTGCTTGGATTACAGAATCCGTAAGGCTAAGTCCGGCATTTCCCAGGCCAGAACGAATTTGTACCAAAGATTAGACTAGCAAGGGGATGACAATTGAAAAAGGTGTAAAGTGTAATGATTCCAAGTTGAGCGGCTAATCGAAACCCAGAGATTTTCTTTCGGTGCCCTAGGTATAATTAAATTATATCTTTGAAGAACGTTTGGCAACCATCGGTGAAGAGTTGTTTGTTGTAATTGTAAGTAATACTTTTGGATTGAGTATATACAGGTAAATATTCTTGAATAGGTATAGGTAGGCATAATATAGTATAGTACAGACATGTCCCTGTGTAATAGCATTTGGCGTCGGCACCTATGGTCATTGAATCTGCAGGTACTAGTAGACCTACACCAATGCTATTAAGTGTAGTAAGTCCATGGGTCCATTCCGTCATTTCTTTATATTACTTTTGCTTTTTCTTATTATTAATCAAATGAAATAGAGAGATACGAGCTCTGAATGAGAGAGACTCGCCAATAGCCCACAGGCTGATACAAATATAAGAGTTTAAGAGTTACATTATGTATTGTGGAGACTGCAATCAGCGAAGGGCCTACTTTATATACTAAGTTAATTACCCATAAGTGAGGGGTCTATCCTTATAGGGAAGGGAAAAGTAAAATGGTGAATCGGAAGTCAATATAAGTAATACATAGTCCTATATTCAACCTAGTTTAATAGACCTACCAAGACCTGCACATACATTTCAAAATGTACATAAGTATAGCTTGTTATTCTACAACAGTGTGGTAAAATACTGTGAGTAACAATGTTTTTTTAATGTACCGGTTGTAGGGCCTCAGTTGTATGGGTACTGCAGTGAAGGTAAGAGCGACAGATACTGAAAACGGAGAGGGAAGATTGTTTTCGTCTTCGCTGTGGTACCTATGTGTCCTGCTACTGGGACTGTCAGATAAGGGTAGTCTGGTTTTTTATAGCGTAGTTAAAGGCGAGCCAGCATAAATTAATTAATCTCCCCGCGACCGATCCGAAAGCACGGAGGCCACTGACGAGTGTGCAAGGTCGCCAAATTTTCTTGTGCACTGCCACACGTCTTCGTGACTATACATGGAAATAAATGATAGAACAAGGGGTGGAGAGATTCAAGGTAAAAATGGATAATTTATTACTGAGTAGAGAAACGCAGATACTTGCTACGAGAGATTTCCCGATGGCCACAAGAAGGGCCAATTCAAATAAATAATTACATTGTAACGGAGAGACTGGTTTGCTTCGATAAGCGAAGGGCCTCAATCATCCTTTGTCTACCAACAACTTTTATTACACTATGGTAGTAATAATCCAACCAAAGTGGTGGGATAAGGTATTCCCAAATTGTTATCATAATGTCAATGCTAATTTAAATTTAAATAAAAGTGCAGGGTAATGGACTTTTATTTTTATATTACATTTCATTAATTCTCACTATTAATTTTTTATTTGTTTCTAAAAAATTTCAGAATTCTTTCTACTTTAACTGATGTCATACTTTTTAAACATTTAATACGCGTTTAACTGTAGACTACTGTAAACGGTATGTACATAAAATAATATATTGGTACTATATTATTATATAATACTGGTGTAGGTGTTCCACGTGACTTATTTTGTTTTTATATGAGGTAAGCTGATAAATATACTATGGGCACATTTGACACATCATAATATTTGTTGTGTAATAATTACAAGTTAATATTAGGTACATGCATCTGTACTAGATTCAATACCAAAAGTATTTTAGTATGTATCGTATTAAACTGCCCTATACCTTTAATGAATAAGGTTAGCCTACCCGCACTAGAGAGAGAGAGGACAGACACTGATTCAGACTCGTCAGTTGCATACTCAGACAACGACGATTTACAAGAGTATTTTTCTATGCCTCCTAAAACGGACGATAGAAAGAATCAGTTGGTAAGGAAAAGAGACACAAAAAAGAGAGTAAACAAATTGATGACGTCTCAGACGTTCGCTTACCTGTTCCAACACGATCCGGACGAATCTCGAAGCCTCCGATCTGCCTGTAATAGTCACCGGTCGAAGTGAGTTTCTTTTTCTGTAAATCCGTTCGAAACCCTTTTGTACTCCAGTACACACAACATATAATATCTGTAATTTCCACAGATTTTTTTAAATTAAAATTCACTTTTTCCACTTTGTAGACATTGCGAATATGTTATTTCGCACAGGCAATTTATGTTTAAAATTCAGTAGGTACACTGTACACTGAGTTATTTCACTTTTGAAAAACATATGGTAGCAGCAGAAAATTGCAGACCGCAACTAAAGAGAACGAACGAAGCGAAACCCAGATTGGAAATATTTACCTGTATAAGAGATATTTATTTAGGTGGGTACTTAACGATAATTTTTAACGTTGTATTGTTTGCGACTATACAAGTTGATAGTGCGGCATAATGAGGTACAAGTGTATATGAGTAGGATGGTACAAATATGGTCATGTTGCAAAGTGAATCAGAAATGTACTATGTTTACAAATTCTATTTGGAAAGCTGCCGAAGAAGCGGGAATGGTGATATGGTCTAAGCAAATAAAAACCCGCATCTCTCTTTACATATATGTTCTGATGCATATGCATCAATGTCCTGTGCATGTCCTATGCATTCAAGAATTAAAATCAAATTATTTCCTTCAATTGAATTTTATATAATTATCAAAACAAAAGGTTCTTCCACTGTGCCCAGTCTCCCCTACCCGTCGAAGGGGGTCTTAGGTAGAGAACCCTTCGAAGCAATGTAGATCTTAGATGGAGTGCTAGTATTGTGTTTATATAAATCAATTGCAATAAAAGGGCAAAACAAAGTCAATTAATTATGATTTTATTTCCCCACCACATATGCAAACAAGACCGCTAGTGAATCCTTCGGTTTCCAAAGTTAGTTTTCAGCAGGAGCTTAGTTTACCTTCGAGCAATCTAATTTACATTTATAAAATCTACATATAATATTTCTGGGGCCAGGTCGGTGTCGGTACAGTTTATTAAAAATAAAATTCTCTGTTCATTGTAAGGGTAGTTTGGAGTAGGGTGATTTAATGCAAGCTCGAACCAACCAAGTTTTTTATACATGAGCTATCAAAAGAAGACTTTCTGTTAGGTCAGTACCCAGATACGATATCTCCATTTGCAAATACGATCTCACCACACCCAGATACGATTTATCCACAGCCCCAGATACGAAATCATGGATACGAGCTCTCCCGATACCGTAGCAGATAGGTACGTATTTTACATTTCAAATTTGTAAGCTAATTATATTGGTTACCTATTGTTTGTTGTACATGTACTTATAGTTAAGGCAAAGTTAGTATACTGTTGTACTATAGCTGTGACCTTTGCTTTGTATGCATACACTAGTATTCTAATGAGTAATACATATTTTTATGGGGAATTTGTATTTATTATATCTCAAAATTTTCGAAAATGGGATTACTATTTAGTTTCTTCTCTTCCACAATCTTTTATTAGGGATATTTATAAATATGTGCAACAAGCAAACTGAATACTGTTATGACCGGTGTTGTATTTAGTAATTTACATGGGTTTGCCCCATTATTATTTTTTTTGAAATATAGGCCATAGTTCATCGATATTCTGTACCTTTGTCATACATCTCGATGACCTGCTGCGACTTATATTTTGAAAGTTATCCCTCTAAGAAGCCAAAATAACCAACTTACGACCTGAGCATTCCGATGGGTTTTCTGGTGTTCGGTATAACAAAAGGAGTTCTCACAGTGGAAATTCAGTGTTAATCTAGAAATCATGGAAACGCTGAGCCAGATAGTAACCAAGCAATTTTGTTCAAAATAAATCCATTAAAATTTGTAGTTTTGCAGCAACCCTAAGACAATTGCACCTAATACTATCAAAGCAACAGACCACAGGAATTGTATTTAGTGACAAAACTCAATTTCGTGGAAATGTTATTTTCAAACTATAAAATTGTACGGAATCAGTCAATAATCAACTTTCACTACGTGAAAATAGGACCTGGAAAGGTATATTTATGTGCTGATAAAATTGATATATTGATATTGTCGTGCAATAAAAACACGAAGGGTTCGTTTGATGCCCGCTTTGGTTATATCCCCCCGAAGAGAGTTTTATTTCATAATTTTATACATGGAAAAAAGTGTTTGGAGTGCTTCGGCCAGCAGCAACTCCTTCGTGATCAGACAGAATGAATTGAATGATAATTTTACATTGAGAATTGAATCCTTATATACTAAATGTTAAAAGTAATTAACCGTACTCTACAATGTATATCTATAATGTGCCGTGCAAGGCGTTTTCAAGGAAAACATCGAATAGATTTATTATCTTAGGCATGCATTTACGTATTAAAGAGCATGCAGTGTTGTAGTGTGTGTGGGTCTGTGTCTTGACTTCTTTGTGTGATAGCATTGTGTGTAGTCATCATTACTTACATTAAAATAGCTAAATAAGGTAAACGTGTTACAAGTTAAAGAGAGTACATTGCTGAAAATAATGTGTACTTGCTAAATTATTTGCAAAACAAATCAATAAAACCTAATGTCTCATTATACCTAAATAGGGTTAAGTTCCATCGTACGATACTACGTAAGCATCTTCTTTCATTGAA
>JABASI010007035.1:0-10202 GCA_019776505.1 Tomocerus nigrus
GACTGGATGACAACTAGTTTCGCCATTACCTTAATGACAATTTTAAATATGTACGCTTTATACCTTACTGCTTTATTTGGGATTGTCTCGAGGTTAAGCAAATATTTCGACATTTTTTACTATATAAAGTTCTGCTGCGCCTATGTATTAAGTAAAGAAAAATAAATTTTTGAACCGTGAGTTTGGCGAGGGATAGCATAGCATTTCGGTATTATTGAACACATCGTAAAAGTGGCTAGTAAACAGCTAAATAGCTAGGGACCTACATTAAAATGCCTGCAACTTATATAGTATAATGGGGTGTATGTAAATAATCCATTATGTTTCTATCTAAATTTGACATGTAAATGGTTAGAAAGAGAAGGCTCTTTATAGTTAAAACATTTCTTCACCCGGGCAGGAATGTCTGCTCTTCACTAGAACACAAGTACCTACCTACCTACCTATATACCGATAGCAGAACAAAATCCATCATCATAGAATGTCATGTTTAGTATCTCTGAGACTCAGAGTTACGCAATAAAGGGAGCTGGAGCTGGGTCTTGGTCCTTGGTGCCAGGAACTGAAAACTGAGAAAGCTCAATGTTGGGGAAAGCAGAAGGCTTGCCAGGCAAATTCGGATATTCCGATTTCTTGTGTGATGGTCTAGGAACCACAGAAATTTCTAGTTCCTTTTAATACTCGTTTACTATTTAACCAGTCAAAATCCCATCTAAATTCACCATTTCATTGAAACATGGCGTTAACTAACGTTTTTCTCATTCATACGCACATAAGAACTTGGATTCAAGAGACGGATTGTTGCCTGCTTAGAAAAAAGTGAAATTCATTGATCTGAAATTTAAGGTTTACTTACAATAAACCTTTCCGTGAAGTTTCCGTTATTATTATTATCAAATTTTAAATACCCCCTTTCAACAAGTCAACGTCTACTTGATATGATCTGGCATGGCAAACGAAAATGCAGAAAACTTTCAAATTTTAGAAGAAGATGTAAGAACATTTCACATTTTTGTATCTTTCTTATTGCATGGCTATAGCTAATGGTTATTGTATTGTAGTGGCAAGTTATTGCAGCTGGCAGGGTAGGAACTTCATTAAAATGGAAATTACTTAAGTCGATCCAACTATCCAACAGTTTAGTGCACATACCTACTTAAATTGTTGTAGCATTCATACAAATTATATGATATGGCATGAATAAGCGAATGTTGCTACTGCTTCCCATTTTAAATAAATCCTTATCGACCTAAATAATTGAGTTACTAGCACTTTAGATCACCCGGGTGTGCAACACTAATACTTATATGTTATGCCGTAACGTACTGCCACGGCATTATGCATTAGTACCTCTTAGTTATAAATATGGTTCAAAAAAGATCTTCTATGGTTCAGTCAGCATTGGCGACATTTATCGTCCTTCATATTCATGATCTCTAAGAAATCTCAAACACTAAAGTTACTAACACAGTTACGTAAAGAAAAATAAATATTTATACAAGTACACGTAGACGACGTAGGTACCTACCCGCGCCTGTTTATATTTGAATGAATGTTATCAACTTTGATACAATTTGCTTTTTCACCAAATGCATTCATTATGCTATCAAATTCCTATTCTGTAATTAGCGTCTAGGGTTTGCAGTTTACCATGCTACTCTTCATAGAACAATAGTAGACCGCAGCAAAAATTCCATTCGCTAAATATAGACACTGACTGAACTGAGGAATGGAATGGAATGAGCAATTAGGCCGGAGCAGAATCATATAGAATCGCCTGTGGTTTTAGATTTAGACTATAGAGGTAAACACTGCTTTAGTATAATAGGTGCATATAAGTATATATTATGATGTACAGTCGAGAATGTGCCTTTTATAAAATTAATATTATACTCACTACTAATACTTACATAGTATATGTATGATTACATATAAAATGAAGCGTGAATTAATTAGATTATTAATTAAGGACATAAATGAATAAATTGCAGGAACCCCCGAGGGCAAATCAAAGACTGATATGTGGAATAATTCTCTCCGTAATCGTTGCTATCATTCTGGCGATATCCATGCCGTCTTCCTTTGATGTGGGCGAGCCGTCAATTCCATCCGAAGAACCAATCGTCTCAACGGATGCATATGACATTCCACAACCTGTTCACGCTGCCAATAACACGACTCTATCCAATGTCACTTTCAGCATACCTCCAATTAAGGACACACCGATTGAGAAAAATGTACTCGATGATATTGCCGTCATCCAGTTTGATGATTTAGAGGAGGGGGACGACGAAGGCTACAGGGTACCAAAGGAAGACGACGGAGAAATCACGATAGAAAAGATGATTAGAGCATTTATGGCCACAGAGGAGTTTGAAGATATGATAAAAGAACTGGAACAGATTGACGAGGCGGAGAAAATCCAGAAAACGCGGAGGGAAAACGGATTTGACCTCCAGCTGCCGGTTTCTGAGGCAGATCGACCTTCGCCCAAAACTACTTTTTATGATAAACTTGTTAATCGCTATAAGGAACTTATGGAAGGGAAAGATCCCGAAGAAGTGAAACAGTTAAACAAAATAGGGGAGGCGAAACTAAAACGAGCTAAGCAAGCTGTTTACGAAAAGGATCGGCGGAGGAGGGAAGCTGCCTACACGGCGGCCAACGACGATTTGGACGAAGTTCAGTTTCATTACGACTATGGTGATTTTTACGGAGACCCGAATATATATCGTGATAAAGAAAAGGCCGAGCGTAAAAATAAAAAATACCAACAGCCCTATGTTGAAGTTTAATGATACCAAGTCATAGATCTATGTGTTATTAGGTTTTAATAATCCGTTCTCTTGCCAAGAAAACGGATTGATTATTCAATGTGACGAGCTAAGGGTACATGTTTAGCTAATTTGTTAAGAGCTCGATGATGTATCTCATTCTGTCTGTCTCAATTAAGTTGATGTCATAGTCAATTAAACTCAAGTCAACTTTTTATTAGGTTAAATACTCTACTTATCAAATATTATTATAGCTTTTAGCTATAAAATAAATGTGAACACATCGTGAATCTCATATTGTGAATCCTCATCAAGTAATGTACCAATGTTGTTACCAAGTGTTAATTGTATGTAAACCTCACATAAATCAGCAATCAATGTTATTGATAATGCTTTCGTTGTATTTGTACTATGTGTGGTATTTATTGAATGAAATGTAAATGTATCTGAACTAACTTCCTAATCACTAGATCCGAATTTTTCTAGATTTAACTAAATGTCACTATATGTAATACAATAAAATGTATGTTGTGTTTGTATCTGCATGAATGTATAACATTTGTCTTCTAATTTACAACTACATCTATTATTGAGTCAGATATTTGTGAATAGAATCGTACATTACAGATCAATTGATGTAACATGTGACTGATTATGTTGTACTTCATTTATGAACAAAATGTGTTGATGTTGAGAATTAAACACGGGTTAAAAAGTAGTGTCTCATTTTTTATTGCACTATCATGGCACTATCTAACAGTATAGAGTATACACAAGTATCAAGGAGTCCTGGTAGGGTTGAGTATTTCTAAGTAGAATGGCATCAATCGCAACTTCATGAAAAGGTTATTATGATTCAGCTATCTTATTTTTGAACTGGTAATAACAACGACACGAAACAGTTTCTTTCATCTACAAATTGTAATCTCCGCACATTGAATGCAACCAATTTCGTTTGTACGTGATACTGAAATATAAAAAAATATATTGATTCAGTTTTACATCAGTATTAGCAATTATTAACGCAATGACAATTTCTGAAATAGAAAATATTAGGTGTGTAATTGTTTTGGCATGTTTTACATTATAAAATTCTATGGGTACAGCACATAGATAAATGTTTTAAAATACGAATGTCATTCATATTCATTAAATCACAATTTACAATAACTTACAAGCTTTACGAAGTCCTTTTCCATAGGAAGGTATGATTTTTGTCCAAATGAAGGTAATCAGAGCCGTATGGACGATGAGAAGAAGTATCACAGAGAATACAAGTGTACAATTCCTAAACGTTTCCAATATTCCTACAGCTTTCGGAATCTGAAATGAAACGATAGTGTGCTTTAATCTTAGTCGTAAAGTATGAAAATAGTAAATCTACCATTGAAGACAAATAATATTACTTTCCATAAGATTCCAGCAACTAGGATAAACGGATTAACACTTAATGCAGTAAATATCCACGTCAACATTTGATTTTCCTTTCGCATCTATAAATACAAAATAACGCAGGTGTATGATATTTTTCGTTTTCGACAATAATAAGATTAATAAATCTAAAATCTCACAGCGAAGTAGCCGATAGTGAACCAGGTAATTGTAAGCAGCTATACTTATAGGTGCGTATATCAAAGACGTTATCCATATGTACGTGCTGGTGTGATTAATGCTTGGAGCCATTGCAATTATACTTGCTGAAATTATGGCTTGCATATCAAAAATCATGAGATTATGTGCAAAAAATAGCTTTCGGCACAAAGGTTCTAATTCCGTGTTCCCTTCTACTCGCTTCATAAATAATTTTCCGCTTGTCCAGAATTTGTAGGTAATAAATCCTCCAATAATTGTATACGGAAATATCAATGTTGAATAAAATCCAGTCGCGACATACTGAAAATATCGAATCATGTGAGGGTGGTTAATGTAAGGTAAGAAAGTAAACATTTCGTATTCTTAGCAGCTACAGCATGCATGAATAAATACTTACGAAAAATGTGTCTGTCTTGAACAGAATTGTTGTAAATGTTAGTAGACCCCAGAGCAAAGGGGCTGTCACAATTAAGCAGAGAATGTCATATGGATTGTGATGCTTATTTCCATGTCGGAAATAAAATGTGGCGAAACCTAGTTAGAAATTATGTGTTTTTAAAATGGATTTGATTTTCTAGAAATAACATTTTTCGTTCTGCTATTTAATTACCGAGATTTAAGCTAAATGCTGCATAGAACGCAACTTCGTCGTAGGATGATTGCCAGAGATATATCCATCTCCCAGTAACAATAGCTCCCATTTTGAAAAATATGAATGAACACCCAATAAATATCCACACTGAACACGGTGTTCCCGTTCGACAACAGAAACAAAAGCAGTAACCCAACTAAAAGTACAAAATTATATATTTATATTAATTGTTAATTGGTAGATTATATGGATTTTCTCAATCTTAACTGTAATTAATCTATTTATGTTCAGTTGACGTGCATTGCATGGACAAAATTTAGGAAATGAGTAAGTTATCACAGTCAAAACCGTGTATAAGGAATTCCCGATACACGGGACGCAGATTTTGGTCCCGTTTTGCCTACATGCAAAAAAGCCCAAAAAATCGAAACTATTATTATTATTATACTGTATAAGGGATTCTCTTTAATATATCTAGAAGGGGAATCACTGTACTGGACAACATTTAACAACTTAAGTATATGCGATTTCGACTGTACTAGAATATCAAATGGAATTGCAGAAATATTAATTTCTCAAAAAAATAAGACTGTCTTTTCTACTTACCTTTTTCTCGTGATCTACTTCCGATTCAATTACTGTACTCTGATTTATTCGAGGAGTGTCAACTATGTTTTGGTCATCAACCTGAAAAAAGGTAAGACTGTCTTTTCTACTTACCTTTTTCTCGTGATCTACTTCCGATTCAATTACTGTACTCTGATTTATTCGAGGAGTGTCAACTATGTTTTGGTCATCAACCTGCAGATCACTCTCAGCACTATTAACGGGAGTATTTTCGTTCCTTTTGCCATTCTCTTTTGTACTGTTATCGGTATTTGTGGTATTCGCATCAGTCTCAGTCTCAAGTTTATCAGCCTCTTTCTCTTCATTTCTGTTATCAACATCCTCGACTGGAACAGGAACTAATGAGCCATGACTGCTATTTACAGCCCCATTAACCTCGTCATTAAAGCGAACCTTTTTTTCTTGCTTGTTAGATTTCTTGTTGGGTTGTTGTTGAGTGGCCTTAAGGGCAACACTCGGATCAGCCACAATAAATGCATTCTGCACATCCACCACTTCTTCCCAATAATCGTGCTCTATTGTTGAGTTTGTGTTTGGCTCGATTCGGAAATTATTACCACCACAATCACCACAAAACTGGACCATGCCTGCTACGTGTATTTTATGTTTTTCTCTAGTCCAAATGAAAATGTAGCACAAACAAGATATTATATGAGTTATTCATAGTGTCTACATGCGAAAAACGATCTTGAATAATATTGATTCGTGCAGTCATTAATTAATACTGACTGTAAGTGCAGGAATTGCTTGTGTCTTCTAAAACATTTTGTATAATTCTCGCTCAATAATATCTTCAAGAACCAACAAATAAGTAGAACGTGACGAATGACGAAATAACAATATTTCTACCTCCAATATTCTACAATCTTTTTCCGTTCTGCTATTGAACAAGCGACACATTACACTGCTAGAATATTTGCAGTAGTTGTACTGCGTTATACAATGAGCCCCTACTGATATCCAAAAGGCCAAGATAGACAAGACATTATTATACACTTGGTATGATTTACAAAGCAATTTCGATGATAGAAAAGCTCAACGTTTTGTAGGTATCTAAAAAGCAGCAGCTGTATTTTAGTCTTAAAGCTACGCAATAATGCCACGTTTTAGGTTAAAACTTGAGACACTACTAATATGTACGTATCTACGATTATTGTTATTTTCTGTTCAAGAGTATGGGTATTTGACTTTGCATGCCACGCCTAATCAATGTTTTCATTCTTCATCCATTATTTACCTGTAATACTGACTCCAAATCGAAGCTTTGGAATTAAGTAAAGTTATCATATGGCTACGTCCACTGACTTAGTCGTAGCTAGCAGCTATATGCGTTATTATGTCCTGAAATAATTAATAACTATTGATTTCTTGATGATAGGACAAAATTCAATTCTGAAAGGAAATGTCATTCCCTAAAACACAAAGATTTAGTTGCAACCTGTAAGCACATGAAAGGATATACATACAAACAATGTATCTGCATTGATTCATGAGATGAGTCTCCAATACTTCACTCATTAAAATCTATTAATATACGGTCTGGCTACTTTTGCTACATATTTTAGTAACTGAAGTCCAAATCTTAAAACGGCAAACGCAGTGAAAGGAAGGAGGATCTGATGAAATGTTATTGATTTTCCCAGCCCAGTATAACAAAGGTCAATATTTATAACACAAACTAATTTTGGCACTGGGTAAATAAATATAGTAGGTATAATATTTGCAGCAATCTGCATAGAAAGCAAGGTAGTAGGTAAATGTATTTATCTCCGTATCCAAGTCCTCGCTTTAGAATTACATGCATAACATACATACAATCTTACTGATTACATAATGCTTAATTTGCTTGTACATTTTTAAATATTTAAGATGCCAAAAATTTTGTTTAAATGATTACAGATTGTGTGTAATTGTCCGATAAACAATACCTAAACGCCAAGCATGTACTAGTCCAGTTCTCCTCTTAACATGCACCCCACAATAAGATATCCATTCCATTTCCATGATCTCCAACTCAAAGACGATACACCGATTGTGTGCAATTGATTTATAGAGCTTAGGGCAAACCTAATGTTTGGCTTTTATATTTTCAATGGGTTAGGTATAACAATATTATTTATATTTATATTGCTACTATGCTACAGATATTTGTGTTAAATTGAAATACTGTGGATATAGGCACAGGATTGAAGTATGCATCTTCTCTGTTTTATTTTTCATTGCATTGTCCCAAGATAATTACAACTAGTATCTACATAGGAATTTAGTAATTCACAGGGAAATTATTTGGATATGTATAATATTGTAATGTCGACAATTAACATTGGAAACTTTACATGTGAAACAGTCGTGATTTACATCTGAGCTCCCGATACAAACCCTTTATAACTCATCATGCTTTATGTTACAATTAAATACAGAGTTAGTTGGACATAAACTTCCCATACGACTACAATCATTACCTGATTGATTCAAAGCGGGTAGTTTGTTTAGTCTTTGCATAATTCCAACAATCATGTAGCACATTGCAATGTTAGCGAATATAATGATAATGATAACGACTGATACGATTGTAAACTGCAAGTTCATGTAAAACATCATATCAGAATACATTTCCTGTTCAGGAGCTAATTGTGGGCCAAGTTCCATGGACCCATTCAAAGGGATACTACTATAATCCGGGTAATCATACAAGTTTGCAACGTCCCAATGATGAGGTATGATGGGTTTAATGCTGACGAGATTATTTTGACAATTTCCGTAACTGTACAAAGTTTCTGCCTTGTAAACAATTTGGCAATTGCATGGTAAGATAACTTCAAGAGCTCCAAAATCCGAAGGGGGTGTAATGACCTTGAATGGTTTATTCCCACAACTAACAAAGATTTCCATTTCCATAGATTTCCCTGCAATTACATATCTATCCTTGTCTATTCTTCTGAAAACCGGAAGAGATTTCTTTGGGACGCGGTCACAGATTAAAGTGCAATGACTCAAAACTTTGTCTTTGTCAGATGTCAGTAGAGACTGTACGCAACTATTGACCTTGACGCGACTTGTAATAGTGGGAACTCTGCAAAATTCTCTGGATTGACACTCTGTCGTGAAAAAGTGTTCAAAATTGTCATCCTTGATATAATGTGTTTGTCCAGAGCCAAAATGACAGATTTCTGTTTTGTTTCCTTTGACCGTTCTTAGAAATTCCATCGGGGTAAGTCTAAAAAGTGACAGGGGGTAGTCTAATTTACGTAGAGGGACGAGGAGTCTTACGAGTAAAGAACTTTTCGTTGTTAAAACGCAATCTGTGATATCTTTCCTATAGTATGCATCGAGATCCGACTGAGGAAGAGTCAACTCATAATTCTTACGTGCAAACATCTTTTTAATTTCCTCTAATGCTGTGCTAAGATCTTTTTTGCTGACAATATTTGAAGGGAGCCTGTAATTTGCACAGGTAGCCAATGCATCGGAATACATCCTACTGACCTCGTAATATTCTAAGAGAAGAGCTATCTGAATATTCATGTGGGCATTGAGTGTTGTGGGATATTTAACAAATCCGCTGATTCTGTATTTGGTAGGGGATGTAAATTCATCGGTAAATCTTTGTAGCATCGTGTCGTAAGCCTCAGCATCCACATCCTTCACGTAGTTCGAGTCGGTGACATTTAGATAAACGTATTCTCTCGGGGGACATTGTTTTATTTCTTGGATGTACTTTTCTTTCCCTTCTTCTGTCATCACGAAACTATTAAAGTGCGGGTAGATGCGGTTACACAGATATTCTGCTTCGATCGGCTTTTCGTCCAGATTCGGCATCAGGTCATTCCAAGGAAACAAATTCTCATGGGCTCTCTTCAGAATTTGGTTAAAATGAAAGTTTACAGGACAAGCCATTGATGCCCAGTTCTCAGAAAAGCGATCATTTTCCGAGCAGTCTGATCCAAAACCCGGAGGCCATTTTGGACTCAACTCCGACAGAGTCCATTTAGGTAATGGAATTTCAAATAGAACAGGCACAAGGATATTGTACCATAAAGGCTCAGGTAGATTCTCGACGTGAACTCCCATAACTGCTTCTGCTTGTTGCTTGTTCCACCTCCTCTGCTGTCTTATGACTAAGAGTCATCTTTATGGCAGCAGAGACACAGCCATGCAACAACCAACAATAACTTTAATGCACCTAAAATAATAGTTGTTGATTTGTTATTATGAATGCGATTAAAGAAAACGGAATCTTTGAGACTTTGTGTAGCACTTAAATAAATCTATTCGCCAAATTCTAATACTTAAACATAATCAGGAGAAATACTTACCAGTCATTTCAGGCTCTTTATTCTTATCCACCTTCAATGGTAGTTAGTTTAAACAAGCAAATATTAGTTATCATCTGCGGAAAATGTTTTTATGAAGTTGGCCATGATTTATCATTAAGTCCAATAAAAGAAATCTTTCTAGGTTAATGAAACGTTTCTATGTCCTTTGTTCATGACTCATTTCATTGTTTTATTATAAACCAACGCTCATAATGATCCGAATCTCAAGCCGACTTGACCTACCTAATGTAAAAGTTTTTACACTAATATTACAGTATGAAATTACTCATTCTCATTACG